>VKKT01003456.1:70083-81904 GCA_008038995.1 Haliotis laevigata | reverse complement strand
TAATGATATTCATTGCTCATTGCCACCGTTGTTTACACTGATGGTTGTCTGATGATAGCATTCATGATATTCATTGCTCATTGTCACCATTGTTTACACTGATGGTTGTCTGATGATAGCATTAATGATATTCAATACTCATTGCCACCGTTGCTTACACTGATGGTTGTCTGATGATAGCATTAATGATATTCATTGCTCATTGCCACCGTTGTTTACACTGATGGTTGTCTGATGATAGCATTAATGATATTCARAGCTGTTTGTCACCACTGTTTAAACCGATGGTTGTCTGATGATAGCATAAACAACATTCATTGCTCATCTCCTTTAAATGAGTGAGTTTAGTTTTACGCCTCCTTTAGCAATATCACGAAGGGGGGACACCAGGCTTCACACATTGTACCCATGTGGGGAATCGAACCCAGGTCTTCGGTGTGACAGTCGGACGCTTTAACCACTAGTCTACCCTACCACCCCTCATTCATACCAAAGGCATGCCATGGCTCTTGTTGAATACCGACTAGATTTTGAAGTTATCTTATCTTTGTTTCCAGGGTTACCAGGGTATGGTGGATGGCAGTGACCATATTCAGCTAGCAACATGGGCAAGTGTGTCGGGCATCATGCAGTTGGTGAGATGTAACACTGTCACTTTCCCATGTCATAATGATAAACAGCATTGAAGATAGGGCTATCTTTGTAGACCATCTTTCCAACATTGTCTGGTTGTGACTTATTACTCTTCCTTGTTTTAGAGATGATTTGAAATTCTTGTTCGGAAGTGCACCATTTGTATCAGTTGTAGCCTCAGTACTTGTTTCAGGATACTCTAATCATTGCTAAGTCCTATATAAGCAGGGCTTGATTTAAGCATTTAGAACTTGCACTGCTGCAGCCTGAAGCTGTAGAGTGTAGCCCCATATTTATGCATATTTATAACAACTTGCATTCAATGCATGTGCAGATTTTGCTGTTCATGTCACGAAATGTATGAAGTAAGATAAAGTGATATCAGCCCCAGAATAATTTTGCTGTAATGTTTTTCTCAGTTATGAATACTCAAGCATATATATTATTTTCTATTGAGCAGCAGGTGCAACCTGTTTTTGTCTGGTGCAACAAGTTACTTACATGTACCTTAGTTCCACCAGGTGCAATTAGGTTTTGTTTCCTTAAATTAAGCTCTGATATGGTTGTCCATATGCAGGGAGGTACTGTAATCGGTAGTGCCAGATGTAAGACATTCCGTGAGAGGGAAGGCCGTCTTCAGGCAGCAGAGAACCTTGTCAACTTGAACATCACCAACCTGGTTGTGATTGGGGGTGACGGCAGTCTGACTGGCGCCAACCTCTTCAGGAAGGAATGGTCCAGCCTCCTTGCCGATCTGGTCAAAGCAGGTTAGCAACATTTCAATCTTATTAAAACCAGATTTCTTTCTTGTAAATGTACTTGACGTAACTTGGTCCTGACGTAATCAAGGTTGTGCCAGATCCTTTATCCAGACTTGTTGTAATGCTAGGAAAGATCCCTCAAGAGAGTGCCGACCGGTGTTCTCACCTGAACATTGCTGGAATGGTGGGATCCATCGACAACGACTTCTGTGGTACCGACATGACTATAGGCACAGACACTGCTCTGCACAGGATCATCGAGGCTGTCGATGCCATCGCCACCACTGCCTCTAGGTCAGTTCACTTCAACTGCCAAATCCTATTGCCATATACTCTATACCATTACATATTGTGAAGCATTGTTCAGACAGGGACAGTAAAAACTCATTTTAAGATTTTAAGAAAATGTCCACATTGTAAACGTATCCCATCTCATGTGTTCTTCTGACAGTGAAGGGGAAACAACCTAAAACAAAGTTTCCAGCCTCTGGTAACACCTTACCCTAACACACCCATGCTCCATCTATTGTTGTCAGTCACTGGATATATGCAAAGTATGCATCTTGTCCTGCCTGATCAAGTCACATCGAACTGAATCATTCTCTTTCTTGTCACCTTTGGGTCAAACGACTTGTTATAGATAGAGAAATTTTCTACCATCATATAAATCTCTACAGAGGTTTTGAGAGGGTTATTATTTACCTTTAATAACCAAGAAATTCATCATTTTTGAAAGAAGACTACAACCTTCTGGATGCGCTCCAAGCCTACCCCTGGCCTTCACATTGTTATCTCTGCCGGTGGCTTCCAACCCTCAAAAGACAATGGCAGTGCCAATGATATTTTTGGCGACCAGAGATGGTGTCTGCAACACACTAATGTTTACAAATTTAAAATTTTTTAACCATGCATTGTATATGTATAATACTTATCCCAGAGCTACAGATAACTTTTTGGGTCATTGAGTTGTGTACTCCCTTGTCTTCATCTCAATTGGGTATCCTAATTTTCCTTTGAGTAACAAAATAAATTGTACTCACCTCACTCAAACTCAATTGGCTATTTTGATATTTTCCATTAATTTAAAATATATAATAAAGTTTAAATGGTAGAGTTTGTGATTTACGTTTGATCTGTATTATGGGAAACGATAAGAGAGACTGCAAGTTGTCAAGTTCATGTCCTGAAATGGAACCTCTCAGTATAGTTCAGTTATTTTATCTATATACTGGTACACAAGCTACGATTTGACATTTTTGTGTGTACGCATGTAAGATCACATTTATTGAGTATTTACAAAACTTCAAGCGTACTTGTACACAATAGACTTAATAGGAATTGAGTTTTCACATAAATGTTTGCATAATTTATGCAGATACGCAGCTTATCTGTACCTCTGTTATCCAAACTCACGATACAATCCCACCCCACGAACCAGATTAGAGGATTAGTTCCAGTTCCCAGACAAGAGAATGGCTTACGTTCCCCTGGACAAGATGTACACTTCGCATGCTTCCATTGACTGCCTACAACAATAGATGGAACAGGGGTGTGTTTGGGGCAAGGTGTTACAAGATACCTTGTTTTAGATTTTTTCCAATCCATGGTTGAGTGAACAAGGGAAAGTGCATAACGTGAGCTGGAGCAAATACTATAGATACTCAGTATATATACACCGGTAGTTAATATTTTCACATTAGTATGTGTACTTATCCTGCTTTTATTCAGCTGGCAATATCATGTTGTCTTGATTTCTAAATGGAATTGCTATGAGAGGAGGATACACAATGTTAATTTCTATTTGAAGAATGAGACCTAACAGAAGTTTCAGGTTGTTTTACCTTGACGTTGTATTCAGTATATGTCTTCATGTCACAGTCACCAGAGGGCGTTTGTTCTGGAACTGATGGGCAGACACTGTGGGTAAGTTTTAGCTTTTAGCATCATTTGACTTACATCTGTGGTATACTCAATATGATGAAAGAAAGATTCTTTTTATTATATATCAATGAATAATATCAACCAATTGGTATTTGCCAAGCATTTTATTAGCTTATTTTTAAGGTGATGTTGTTTGTTTTCACTACAAACCTTTTATGAAATCTGTCAAAGTGAACAATGATCATTTTGAAATACTTTGATTGATTCAAATATGCTCATTAAATTGATATACTTTGTCATGTTTAACAGTACAAGTGAATTGAATTACAATTTGCTATTGACAGCAGTATGTAAACATAAAAGGACATGACACATGGCATGATATGGTGGAGGGTTAAATCCTGCACTGATTATACTTCTAGATTTGTCAACATTGTTTCCATGTGTTTCATCCAAGTGGTAGTCATTTAAGGCCTGTATCAAACTGACTACTTGGATGTAACTGAAATATGTTCAAAACATTGTAAATCAAAACTCAGTCCCGGAATACATGTAACAACATTTACTAAATATAGTGTGTACTATTACCAATCAGGGCCCGTTTTACAAAGCTCTCATAAGCCTAAGATCTCGTAACTTTTCTCGTAGCATTCGTACCTCCCATACTTAAGATAGGAGGCATGAATTGTACGAGAAAAGTTACGAGATCTTAGGCTTATGAGAGCTCTGTGAAACGGGGCCCTCTATGTTACTGTTACTACTACCGGTATGTGCTTATTACCTTGTGTGTCTACCTTACAGGTACCTGGCTCTCGTGGCTGCCCTGGCCAGTGAGGCTGACTGGGTGTTCATCCCCGAGTGGCCCCCAGAGGACGGGTGGGAGGATACCCTATGTAACAAGCTCACCACGGTCAGTTGACATCTCAAGTCCAGTGTTGTGTAGTTATATTGGTTTTCCGGGGTTGAATCAGGTCCAATTCTGTCACTCTTTGTCACAATGCTTGAGTGAGAATGGATATCAATCAAAACTTGATGGATTTATGTAAATTGTAAAATAAGTAGGTTAGCATGGTGAGGGATGCTGACAACTTCAGACATCAAAAATTCTGAAATTGTTATCATAATATGGTGGCTTAATATGCATGACTTGTCGATATGTACCTCAGTATTTTGAAGATATTTAGAGGCTGTTCATAGAAATATTATTAGATTAAGAATAAATGGAAGTGTATCATATCCAAAATGTTGTGTCTATTTAAGAAACAAGGTCAGCACTACTCCAATGTCTAATAAAGTATAGCTTTGCCCTGAACTATTATAGTTAAAGTATAAAAATGCTCATTACGTTATTGAATATTGGTAGTCTTTTGTACTTGAGTTTTACATTTCAGTGCTCTCTCTCTCTTTTGTGTTGCAGGAAAGGTCATTTGGTCAGCGCTTGAATATCATCCTGGTTGCAGAGGGAGCTATGGACAGACATGGCCAACCCATCACAGCTGATATGCTTAAAAATGTAGGTCCTGCATGGTTCCTAAATGTAACCATGGTAACACATTGTTTAGGTTATTTTAGGAGGATAAGAACATACTTTATCTGGAAAGATTTTCATGAAGGAATTCAGTTGTTTGTCATTTCAGTAGATTGATAATACGATGTGACGTTGAGATTGACATCCAATGATCGATGGAACAAATACCAGCACCGTGAGCATGCACAAGTTGCCTGGATATGTGCGCTATATAAATATCCTATAATAATAATAAATAATAGAAATATAAAAGGAATCTTATATGATCTGTTGGGTATGATTACCCATGTCATTACTTGATTGATTTTTGTATCGAGACACAAAAATACAGATTTTTCCTTATCCTGACTCATGCTAATTATGCTTGTCTCCTTCTCCTTGCGAATGATAGCGGAACACTTGAAGTCCCTTGAAGTTCCCTTTTAAAAAGCGGACGTAAAATCACTACTCACCCAGGAGTTGCCTTCCTTGCCTCTTTGGCGCCCTTTTGGTCACCTGACAAGTATAAAATATCGATTTTAGTCAGAAAATTACATAATTCAGTATTCAGTCAGCATTATATGCATTTGTGTCTGCTTTCCTGAAATATTACAGGTCAGTATAAGGGAGGTAAATTTACATAGACAAGCATGTTTCAGTGAGATAAGTGTAGGTTTATTCACTGTTTTCAGCTGCTCTCTTCCCGCCTGGGTTATGATACACGTGTGACTGTGCTCGGTCACGTACAGAGAGGTGGAAGTCCCTCCGCATTTGACAGGATCCTGGTGAGTTGGACAAGTCACAAGAGTTTATCAGACTAAGTAGTGCCAAATATAATCACTAGTCAGGGTACAAAGTTCCTTGTATTGGGGCCTCATTGGCACTGTTGAAATCACAGTACCATGGTTAAAATACATAAATAGAGCAGATATGTATGTTTTTCCACTGAGTTTGGGAAAACTCATAAAATGCTTGCTCCTGACCCTCTGGAACTAATTGTGCCAAAAAACAAACTTTTGATTAGTACTTGTTATTTCAACAAGTTTGCCTCTGTCTGTTTCTTGTAAATGAAAACATCTTTTCCAGTTTTGAAATCCCAGCTTCATGTTGTAAAGCACATGAATCCCAGTATATCCACCCAATACCCACACTGGTCTGTTCTAACACAGAAACTTACTCATCCGAGAAACCCACCGGGAGAAACACAACTCAAGTTGGCTGCCAGTTTCCACTGTTCTCAAGACTGTTATGGTCTCACAATGATGGGAACACTGCAAATGTGACTTTGGAATTTACCTCACCTACTGTAGACACTGGCTTTTGGCCTTGCCCAGATCTGTTCATTGATGTGCTTAAATCCAAGTTTTTTAAGAAATGTTCAAGGTGGTGTTAAACTCTCACTGGCTCACTCTTCATACCTTAAGCTGTAACGATAGCATAATGGGATAGTGTTCAAATCAACATGGACTGAATTCTACCAAACCTTTGAAGAAAGCTTGTTCCATATCACTCAGCCAAGAGGCCTTCTTCATAATTGTCCTGATAATAGTTGCAAACTTGAGAGGGTCTTGAAAGAGTAGAGCCATGAATTATGATGACCAAGGACCTCTGAGTTTTGTACAGTGTAGTGACTCCATGCTTGTTGATCAGGGTTCTAGAATGGGTGCTGAAGCAGTGCTTGCTCTGATGGATGCGGACCCCGACACGCCCGCCTGTGTCGTGTCCCTGGAGGGAAACCAGACTGTCAGGGTGCCACTCATGCAGTGTGTTGAGAGGGTAGGTGGGCCACTCACACCTTGTGGTGAAGTGTGAATCTTTGTTGTTTCTTTTATCCTGTGTGTTTGTATCTGTGCTCATTTAACCTCTTAATGTGTGAAAATACTGTCCACAATTACTCCGGTCAAGAGGTCCTATATAGGAACAAAATGATACAAGAATTACAAGGGTGACGTGTCAAATGCATTTTGACTACTGGTATTATTTCCTGTGTGTTTAGCCTCTGTTTGCAATCTGATTCAGATCATGGTGTATGGCTGCTATTCATTACCCATGACAGTGCAAATGTTTTTTCACATTCAAGTAGCAAGATTTTGTGTATTGTATGGGGTCGCAGGTGGTCAAGTCATCTAAGGCATCAGAATCCGAATGGCCCTGGCAGTGTTACACCAGGGCAGAGTTACAGAGCGCACACCGAGCTTGTGGGTTCAAATCCCGGTTCCCTCCAATCATGCAGCTAGGTTTGTGACCACCATACCTGTGCTTGTGGTAAACTT
Organism: Haliotis laevigata; assembly: GCA_008038995.1. Classification (NCBI taxonomy): domain Eukaryota; kingdom Metazoa; phylum Mollusca; class Gastropoda; order Lepetellida; family Haliotidae; genus Haliotis; species Haliotis laevigata. Next base: position 74,849 of record VKKT01003456.1, on the reverse strand, counting down.
CTAGGACCTGCATCAAGCTAACACACCATGAGGTGTTCTCATTCACAGTGACACACACTGACTGTGTCAATTGTTATTTGTTTCTAGACCCAGGCTGTTCAGAAGAACATGAATGAGAAGAACTGGGAGGAAGCTGTTCGTCTCCGTGGAAAGTAAGTCATGTGGAATGTGATTTAGAACACAACTGAAACAACCCTGCTTCCATCATCAATCAGTTGTTACCCCCCGGCATGTAATGCGTGGGGATATAGTTGTCGCCTCATCCGTCTGTCCGTCCGTAATCATTTTGTTTCCAGAGCATAACTAAAACACCGTTCAATATTTTAAAAAAGAAATTGGTAGATATATCAAACAGAACCTAAGGTGGTGCCTTTTGCTATTTGCAGATTTTTGGCATTTATATTTCTCTTGATTTTCATGGAAACGATTTGGACATAGTTTAGAAAACAGTCAAGCTGGACTTTAAGTAACTGTCAGATGATTTGTTCTTTAAAATATGTGGGGACCGAGGGGATATGTCATCTTCTGATGACTCTTGTTTTTCCTGGTTTCCATGGAAACGATTCGGACTTAGTGTCAAAAGGGAGGGATGGGCTTCGTTTCTGGAGCACAACTCGAAAACCATTTAATATCTTTCAACAGAACGTGGCAGATTTATGAGTCAGATCTTGAAGTGATGCCTTTTGCTTTTTACACATTTTTGGCATCAAATATGTGGGGCCGTGGTGATATGTCATCTTCTGATGACTCTTGTCTTTTTACATAGCAATCTCAGTTTAAACGTTTACACAGAAGTTCCTACTAGTGTCAACTGATTCTGATGCCACACCTTACAATAGCCTGACAAACTCCTCATAGAACCATACCGGTACTTCTTATGAACAGTGTTAAACTGACTTAAGTACCTTCATTTATGACTGTCAACAATGAATGTATGCGCTAGAAGGAATCCTTGGTATTATCTTCCAGGAGTTTCCAGAACAACCTGAACACCTACCGTAAGCTGAGTAAACTGAGGCCCCCAGCAGCCCTGAGTAATGTGGAGGGGACAGACTGCCAGGTACGTTCCTTCAGTAACAGCTATCACTCAACACACACACGAGATGAGGACGGTTCACATCATGCTGGTTACATCAACATCCATTGTACTCTTTTCCTCAAGAGTCATTTCTGTTTAAAATTACAAAAACTATCAAGTTTATTTTTGATATTTTGTTTCTGCTGAGTTCAGAAAGTTTTGAAATCCTGATATAGTTTATGTTTGCTGGTTGAATCGTTTGATGTTGTATATACTGATATGAGTTGTCTTCAGAAGATGCATGAGTTGGAGTACCCAAGTGTTGGGCACTAACTAGTGTGTTTTTTCTTATCGTTTGGATGCAGATGTTATACTTCAGCCTTGTGTTTGTTATTTTTGACTGTTCTCTTTGGAATGAGTTTTTTACCTTTCCTTACTTTGATGTGACTGTAACACAGCCGTTGTGTCCTTGAGTCTGTGAAGAACAAAGCAGAGTCATCAGCATTATGTCCAGTTTAAGGATTCTTGTGACATTGTTAACTTCTTAACAATAGATCTCAAACCTTGCATTGCAAACACAACACAAGGAAAACACAAATATCAAATCAACATTTCAGGATGTAAATGTGGAAAAGCATAGCTTGAAAATGCTTCTTTCACAGATTTTCCACAACTGACAGCATGTTACACTTCATGTAAACAATGTCACGGCAGCTAGTAGCCAATAAGGATTCCCTCCCAATCTACCTTGGTCCATATACCGGTACATCCCCCGACCCTCTACTCTGGACAGTATGCATCCCCGGGCCCCCTATTTTTGACAATATGCATTCCTGGATCTCTTTTCTGGGCAATATGCATCACTGGCTCCGTATTCTGGGAAATTTGCATACTTGTTTCACACTCAGTGTTTATAGTTGTCATGGTGATATATCTTCATCTGTGACATATTCAGTGTTATCGTTTCCATGGACAGAGAGTACAGTATATGAGATCAGACACTGTCAGTAACTTTTGCAGGGACATTGGGATTCTTTCCAGGACCATGTAAGTCTATTTCTGCTTGTTTTTAGAAATATTTTAATCTATATATCTATAATCTTAGGAATATAGTTGTAACAATTAGGGACAGTTAGGAATCCTAGTAACTAAATATAGGAACCATTAATTGTCTGGCCACCACATATTAGCCAGTCTACCATTGTTCCTATCATCAACATAGTGGAACCACCAAAAACATCAAGGTATTATTCATCCGGTCACCATGATAACCAGTATTAAGTGAGACTTTTGCCCTATCTGTTCCTGATATTCATGATATTTCTTGAACACAGTGAAAACACAAATTATGTACTGATCATCCTGTCATTGATGAAATGTGAACAACTTGTATGTACTATCATCTCGAGATTGTGTATGATATAAATACAGTAAAGGTTGTGGCCATGTAGTCATTGTGTCAAGGCAGACAATACGTTCTTAAGTCTGTCACCTCTTGATAGATTTGACACAAAACATGAATACAAAGCTACCATTACTTCTGTAAAGCCATTTGTAATTGTGTTTTCAGTGTGTTTCAGAAGTATATAACCAAATACAAAGTTAATTTTTTTAATAACTACAGCATGTTCACAATAATATTCACAGCATTTTGAACTGAAGGAAACAGTGTATATCTAGAGTCTAGATCTCTTTGTCATGCAAGTAAACAAGGAAACGTAAAAATAGCTCCATTGTTGACTATTTGCTTTGATTCACCAGTTACGCAGATCAGTAGGTATCTTCAAGTCATTTAGAATACTGTTGTCCTAAGCTTTCATTGTTTGCCTGTTTAAATACTTCAGTGAATTTCCCATGTGCATTTTGATCACATATATTTTTGTAGACCCTGTTTGACTTCCCAGTATACTTTATGTTATGCAACTGTGTCTCAGTGTTCATATATCCGCTGTGTTGTATCACCTCTTATGCCATGAGTACCCTGCACCAACATGCTACCCTAGCACAGATGCCAACCATTATAATTTTGGATGTAGAGCTACAAGTTTCAGCTCAAATTATACTTGAGTTTGTCCTCTCCACCTAGTCACTATTATTGTCATATTTGTAACGAACTAATTTCTATATGTTGAATATCACTGAGGGAACATCATTAATTCATCAGTGGCACGAGACCCATGCTTTCTGAAACGTGAAACAACGCAGTGTTTTTCTAGAAAAAAAACCAAGTTAATCGGTGTCTCATGATGAATTCTATTTTTCACTTACCTCTAAGGTTTCTGAATAATATAAAGTGAAACCAGTATCATGGCTTTGTTACGATCTATCTTTTTCACATAAAGCTATTACAAATGCAAAAGAAAAGAACATTATATTATAGTTGGAGATGGTTTCATCACTCCAAAGTAAGTTATGGTAGCGAATGGGTAAAGGGTGTTAATTGTGATGGAATGGAGATAAAATACCCTGGATTAAGAAAGTTGCTCTTTCTAGGCTAAGCTGCATCTTTTCTGTCATCTCCACTGTCACATATTTAATCTCTGTTACAGTTTCTACCAGAGGTAAATTCATGGAAAATCATCGTCAACATAAAGACTTTATATCTATTTCACTTTTTACATTATCGTACATTTTCTCAGGGTTAACATTCATTTTTTAGTCTACATAACAAAATCTAGTCAATATACATTTAATACACTATTTGCTTACCGACAAGGGTCTCCAGATGGGATCAATGTCTTCACAATTTGCTAACTGTCTAGGAGGTCTCAGGTGGGATCAATGTCCTCCAGTAGTTGCTAACCAGCTGGTGGCTCAATGTGGGATCAATGGTGTCCAGTAGTTGCTAACAAACTAGGGGTGGTTCCATGTGGGATCAATGGTCTCCAGTAATTGCTAACCAGGGCCCCGTTCCTCAAAGCAATCGTAGCACTACGACAATATAGTCTATGTTAAAGTATGGGAGTTACGATCATCTTAGCTCTACGATCGCTTTGAGGAACGGGGCCCTGCTGGGTGTGGTTCCATGTGGGATCAACGGTCTCTAGTAGTTGCTAACCAGCTGGAGTTCTATGTGGAATCAATGGTCTCTAGTAGTTGCTAACCAGCTGGGGGTGGTTCCATGTGGGATCAATGTCCTCCAGTAATTGCTAACCAACTAAATATGGTTCCATGTGGGATCAATGGTCTTCAGTAGTTGCTAACCAGCTGGTGGCTCAATGTGGGATCAATGGTCTCCAGTAATTGCTAACCAGCTGGGGGTGGTTCCATGTGGGATCAATGGTCTCTAGTAGTTGCTAACCAGCTGGGGGTGGTTCCATGTGAGATCAATGTCCTCCAGTAATTGCTAACCACATTGGGGTTGCAGGTGGGAAACTAAACAAAGCACCAAGCAGTGTTATCTGTTTTCTTACATGGATAGTATGGTGAACGTTTTGGTCCACAAGGTTCAGGGTTTTCTTCCATCCTTAGTCTAAAATACCCGTGAAGGTCCGGGTTAGAATATTGATCTTCAGTAACCCAGGCGACTAACGGGATCGGGTGGTCAGGTTCACTGACTTGGTTGACACATGTCATCAGTTCCCAATTGCGCAGATCAATGCTCATGCTGTTGATCTCTGGATTGTCTGGTCCTAACTGATTGTTCTTTTTCATAGAGATCGTCCTTGGGGTACATATATACATTGTCTGCGGCTGAAAATGGCATGTGACAGTTGTATCAATGTTTTAATAAAAATATTGTACAATA
>VKKT01003455.1:27255-43472 GCA_008038995.1 Haliotis laevigata | reverse complement strand
ATAAACTGATGTTATACCATGGCTGTGTATGGTTTAAACTGGTGTTATACCATGGCTGTGTATGGTTTAAACTGGTGTTGAAGTTGTACTACGTATTTGTAATATGGATCAAGCACACAAGAAACAGAATGTGTTAAGTATTTGAATTTGTTATAGTTTAAGGAATCTGTGCTTCAATTGTTGGTACCATTTGACATAAGACAAGACATTGAAGTCAGTACCCTGCCATTGTATGAAAAGAAACAATGTCATTGTTAAGCTGATGATACAGAAGCAAGATATTTTAGGGGGGAATGGAGGAAGTAATATTTGTTACTTGTCATCTCCTGTGTCCGACAATGAACAAGAAAATTATTAGTTCAAATAACAATCTTTCAACAGCATTATGTATTAACTGTGCATTGGACCACAGGTTATGGTGATACTATATCTAGTGTGAATAATTCACTATTCATGGATGTTATGCTGAAACAATCAGCAGTGGATATGAATTGATATAGCCTGGCAGTACAGTAAGGAATTGGTGATGATGGAAAAGAAAGAACTATTGTCCTTGATGGTAAAGGTTATGTAGTGTAAAGAGTCATACAGAACAGTGTTTCGAACCAGTGCAGTACCAAGTGCTCTGACCGTGTAGAAAATTGATTGGGCTCCTCATTAAAACCATACATGATGTGTTAATTTTCAGAAGTAGCCAAAAAAATGAGTTTACGCGCCAATAAAACTTAGACTTAACATGCCAATTTTTAACCCTTCCGCACTACTGAATTTTCAGAGAATATGGACTCATAAGTGTATTTCCTCGCTCAGCAGGGGGTGATAATAAAGATAACATCCAGGGTTAGGTTGTCAGGGAGTGCTTATTTGAATATATGGTAGAATAGATCATTCCTCTCAAACATTTTATGTGGTTACACAAACTGAGGCTATTACTCGCAAGTTTTGAATATGATGACGAGAGGAATGATCTGACTGCCAATTATTATGAACAAACCATCAACAGGTGGTGCTGTATTTTTGTGGAGCCTCAGTATGGCTCCTATTCCAGTACATCCCATCCTTCAGGTAGCAGCGTGTACACTGGGTGCAACAGTTTGGCAAGGTAGCCATGTGTTTACATGTGTTCTACTCTGTCGCCAGTAATTGCAAAATCAGGATCTTGTTTACAGACATTATGGATGGTAGAACAATCTTGGAAGGGATGATCAGCAGTGCAGTGGGACACGTGTAGAAAAAGGGCATCTGGAGCTGTTTTGAGGCCTATTTGCAGTAAAGTGTCCATAAAAGCTGTTACCTGGCATGAGAATTGTTTTTAGACTTTATTTATGACCGATTGAAATAGGTTTACAACGTGAAACTTGATTACTGGATACTGAAATGGGGATTGGCTGGACAAAATAAATTACCCAAGCCTGATAAAATATTTAAATGTTGTTGGCCTGACATGTAGAGATAGCATATAATTCATTTTGCAAAAATCTAAGTTATTGAAAAATTATGTGGAAAGTCTTGATAATGTGAAGCCCCTACCTGTATTTAATGTCTCCATGAATCATGATTGATGGTGTCCTTGACATTCACTGTCTTTGTTTTCTTGCTAAAGAATAATTGGATATTATCTTTAATAGCACCAGCTTATTGTTTGTGGCCAGAGTGCCTGGGTTTAGTGGTCAAGTAGTTATAAGAGGACAAGTGATACGGGATGGTAATTGATGGGATAGTGGTAGGGAAGAGTTCACTCAAGGGACATTACTCTGAACTATGTTTTTGTTTCCTTTATGCGCAGACATTGACATTGATAAGACATGTGTATTCAGACAGGGAATTTACTTAGCCACCTCAGGGACTGATATATGACCCCAAGTCTGTGGTTAATGTCAAATTATTCCCAAATTGAAATTCAGTGTTATATAGTTAAACCTAATGTTATGTCTTTATGGAGGTGTTTTGTATATTGGATTAGGTGGGGTGGGGTGATTGCAGTCTTATAGGTGAGGCATTGTGTTTACATAGGGTGTGGCAATTAAGGGGTTACAAGACGAGGGGTGGGGAGGAACAGTTAGTTCAGGCCCCGGACAGTGCCTGGAAGTAGGAATGGTTTAGGATAGGGTGTGGCAATTAAGGGGTTACAAGACGAGGGGTGGGGAGGAACAGTTGGTTCAGCCCCGGACAGTGCCTGGAAGTAGGGATGGGTTAAGATAGGGTGTGGCATGGATGTTAATGGTGACACAGGAACAATAAGTTCTTCAACCTGGGGAGATTCAGACTAGATAGCTGGCCAACTTTTGACCCTGCCGACAGGCGGAGATGGTCAAGGAGGCTCTGCCTGCCAGTCTAGATCCCTCCATGGGCTGATCTACAGGTGTAGTCAGGACTTGGGTTTCACTTGCCCCAGGCTCTCGACCTGTCTAGCATCAATCAAAACTTGGCCTCAGCTGATAAACTGGAAAATTCTGCTTGATGATGAATTAATTGAAAACCAAGATTGCATCTTGTTGAAGAGCTGATGGGTGACCTGGATATTAGGCTGTCAGGGCAGGCATTAGTGTGCTGGTTGGAACTTATGATCAAAGCGGTAAATTGAGTGATTTTCTAGACATAAACATTCTGGTTCTACCCAGTGACATTTCCAACATGACCTGGGTTTCACTGTTAACAAAACCTATACAGATTATAAAAGAAGATTTCATACTTATTTCAGTGAAGTGAAATACTTTCTTAATTTATGAAATAGGACTTGAGACAACTTCAGTGATTACATTAAATGCAGTATTATAATGTCTCATGGTGATAGAGGGAACAACTTGATACAGTTTAAGAAACTATTGATTTGGGGACAGTTTTGGACAATATTGAGTTTGCCTGCTAAGGGCACAGAATTATGGATGCTCGTTAAGTCCTAGGTATAGTTAGTTGGATACAGTCAGGTGTTGTTAGTTTGTGAAACTGAAGATATTTACACACAACCAGGCTATCATGATGTACTGTACTATGGGAAGCTAACATTAATAGTTTATATTCAGGGCCATGTTGCACAGTATGAACATAACGCTGCAAGTATTATCAGCCACGTTATGGGAGTAGTGATTACCTTTGTTCTAAAATAACTTTGAGGAACAAGTTTGATAAAAACATAATTTTAGTATTTCTGTATCTTCACTGCTGTGAGTTTGTTGAAACCATCGAACAGCCATGACCTCTTAAAGGTACACACTTCTACCCTGCAAACACTGACTGTCATATAGCTGCAGGCCTTGTCACCCTTGACTGCACACGAATGGTGCCATTGTCTCCGGCCATTAAGACTTGTGTTGATGGTAAACTCCAGTACACTGCCGACAGAGCAGCCTCCGCCTTGAGAGGTACTTGTTTGCTATTGTGGGGAGGATTGTAGTTCAGCTTGTAGACACCAGGGGGCCTAGCTCGAGACATAAACATGTTTGATGTTTAGGATTTGGGTCGCAGTTAGTCTGCTGGGATTCAATCAGAGGATTGTGACGGATTGTGGTGAAGTGTGGTAATAACGGACTGGGGGTTGTGTAGTAAGGTGTGGACTCTTTACCACGCTGTCCTTGTTCATATCAGCTGATTTCATGAGATAAAGAGTTTGTTTTATTTTAATTTTTATTTAATAAACTTCTTGGGATTCCATGGGATGGGATGTTATATGTGTATGTTATCTTGAACAAGAGAGAGAAAAGAGTCTGCCTTGTATCAGTCTGTATCCTGATTGGTTGAAAATGAGGTTTGCGGGAGTTTCTTTTCTGATTTCTTTTTATTTGTGTACCTCCTAAAATACAAAGAAATACTGAAGTACATTCTCAACCGGGTGTCAAGAAAATATTAAATAGAATATACATAAGACTAGTTGTCTCAGATCACAATCTGGATGTCCACTGTGTATGAATGTGTGTAGAAACAGCATATCTATGATTTGGGTTTGACTGATGTTTGCTGTGTTTCATTTTCACCTGACAACTGTGTCAAAACTGAAATAGTGTTCTTTGATGCATTATTCCTAATACTCTTGTATCTTCCATGAATATAAAGTGAGCAAGTTTAGTTTTGCACTGCACTCAGCAATATTCGAGCTATATAGCGTGTGTCTGAAAATAAACGAGTCTGAACCAGACAATCCAGTGATCAACAGCATGAGCATCGATCTGTGCCATTGGGAACCGATGACATGCGTCAACCAAGTCAGCGAGCCTGACCACCCAATCCCATTAGTTGCCTCTTACGACAAGCATGGGTTACTGAAGATCAATATTCTAACCCGGACCTTCACCGGTCTCCATGAATATTAAGATTTAACATGGTTATAGGGAGTAAAGTTAGGAAGTACTGCTATGAATGCTGCCGTTTTCATATATTATGTCTCAGTGACCAGCACTCGTAGGGATTTATGTCATTCGGTAAGTGCTGTTATTGTTTGTTTGTCTGGTTGCCATGGTTTTGGAGAAAGCGCTGGCAGATATATACACCATGGTAGGTAACACTAAAACACCTGCAGGGAAACGTACAAAACTATCACGACTTACTTCGCGTTTAATCAAACGTGTTTGCTGTGCTTCTGAACGTCAGTGGTTCTGGGTTCGTCTCTCTATTACAGGCACCATATGTAGTACTGGGTGGAGTCATTCTGCTGATGATGACCAGATCTTGTCTGCTTGCTCCCAGGGTTGACCTCTTTGGTCATGTGGACAAGGTATCAGACCTCAGATCAGATGATCTGTTGTTTAAACAACATGGGGACTATTTTATCATTTAAAACCCTCAAACCCTTGAAAAATCTGTGTAAGGTCAGGTTGGTTGATAACATTAGTCATGAAGAAAGCAGTATGTGTTTCAGAGGTTGGAAGTAGGTTTGTGGACTGTTTTTGTTGACCAAGTTGTGTATATAATGTTTTCATGTCTTTGTCTAACTTCAGCTGTAATGGTTTTTCACTGCACGTTTGTGCTTCAGAAGGACTTCATTTCAGGATCAAATTATTTTCTTTATGGAGATTTTTCACAGATTTTAAAAATAAACGAGGTGGCTGGACAGTTATTGTTAGTTGTCAGGCAAGCAGTATTCAGAACACACATAAGTTGTGTTTGTAATATAGATCAGTTTCACAGGCTTGGATTAAACAATGATGGCATCAAGTTTCAGCAGTGCAAGTTCACTATTGCGAATGTTGGTGAATGTGAATGAGCAGTGTGACATGTTTGGACTGTTCCTGTGCCTTTTAACAACATAATATGTTTCAGTTCTCTTCTTCCCCATTCCTTCTTTTTGCACCACCCCATGGTTCAAAGCTACCTTCTACTGTCCTGACATCTTCATCCTAATCATTTTGGATTGGTCCCAATCATTTCTGCAGGCACTTCTCCATAAGGAAGCATGTCAAACTTCAAGGTTCCTACCCTAACCCCACTCTGTGTAATCCATCCACTATTTATTTCTACCCCACCTCCAGTGCCAACCACCCTTCAGCTGAGCAGACGGTACTTCTTCACGGGAGTAAGTGTAAATGAAAAATGTCACAATTCAGGGTTCATACCCTAACCCCACTCCAACATTTATTTCTACTGCCACCCAGTCTTAAGCTGAGCAGACGGCACTTCTCCATGGGCGAAATGAAGAATGCCACACTTCAAGGATCGTTTCTCCGTTGGTGATGTCAGTATCTTCTCCTGAAAGAGGCTCCTGTATTTCGAGCACTGCAGCCAGATAAAGTACCTGTTTTTAGAAACTTTGAGGAGGTTGCATGGCTTGACGACTTAAAATAGCCAATATTTATGAAGGTGTTGCTAACCCGTGTCAGAATAAAGGGAGGTAACTGCTGCCCCCGGAGACATGCGAAGGTATTGCGTCTCGTCATGCAGGCTCCTGTTGCAGACAAGATTAGATGATTTGCCGCTACCAAAATATTCTCTCAATATATCTGTTGCAGAATCCTTAACTTTTTCATGCTTTTACAGAGACATGGCTCCTAAATACTCTCAAAATATCTATTACCGGTTCTTAAAGTTATTTTGGGTTTAGGAAGATGTTAATCGTCAATATTGCCAAGGAAGTCTTTTGATAATTGGTAATGAGTTATGTAATTATCTGATGGCTGGTCTCCTCGCTTGGATTTGAACTGGATATTTCTGGGACAGGGTTTGCTTTGTTCGCTGTACAAAAACAAGAACCAAGATGAGCAACTGAAACTGTCTGTTAGCACTCATCAGCTCCTGCGTCTGTCCTGAGTACTCTTTTACTTTATTCAAGTAGGCCACAGTAAATTAATTATTCATTTCCATGCATAGTTTTGCATCATACTAATGTTTGAAGCATATTATTTGTAACATATTCAAGGTAACTGTGATCTGGCACTAATGTCTGGTATTATTCCTATCTTGACCCACTGTCCTAAACATGGACACATAAGGCAATCAGACATCACATTCTTTGAAATTCTGAGTTTTTATTTTATTCAAAGACCTGTCCAAAGCACTGAGACAAAACTTGCATCACAAGTCTTCAAAAGTTCTTAGCCTGTTCTTGCAGACAGAGATTTGTGGCAAAATCATAGCATGGAGAAACTGGTATTACTCGTCATTGAGGGCTACTTCCATCACCAGATGTTTACTTGTCAGGAGGGCAGATTGGTGGTCTGGGTGTAGCAGACTGGGGTGAAATATGTAGGGCTGTACATATACACATCTGTCTATTTCACCAGATGCAAATTTGTTAAATCTGGCAGAGTATGTACAAACTTGCTAAATTGTCATAGGTAATTGAGACTGAAACATCAGATCTGAACTTAATCATGGATATGTGGATTTATCCCATGGTGTCTGCCATGCTATATACTGTGTATCAGTGTGTATCACACATCATATGTCATATTGTATGATATCTGCTAGAAACACCCACAGTTGTGATAGGGGGCTCTGCTAGGATGACTCCAGCTACTATATTGCTGACTGCAGCTCAGATCACACAATAAGTCTTTGACAAGAAACAGCGCCACCTATCAACTGCTATTACGAGCAGACGGCTGCCTTCCTTCAGGGTAAACATTTGAAATATCTACAAAGTGACAGTGACAAATAGATGCTTCTTCTCATACATTACTGAGTGAGGGAGAAATTCAAAATTCCAATCATAACTTTACACATTTTTATTTTGAAGTGTTTGAGGAATTTGAGAAGCCCAAGGGAGGGATTTTCCCCATCCAATATTTGCGTGAACTTTCATCCTCAGTAAACTGCGAACTGGCCGAAGGCATTCGGACAATATGCAAGTGATACTCAGGTCAATGTTGACGATATATCGAGAATGCTTCCTCAGTGGCTTCCATACAGATATATCAACATGAGTCAATGAAAGTTTCAAACTCAGTCTGCAGGGGCTTAACTTTTAGCTGTGAGGGGTGTTCCGAAAATCCGTCTATCTCCTCGTGTCAGTTGTAAAACGTAATCACTAGTGTAAAAGGTACAGCTGACAAGCTGTTATTTTTATTGTGATGTCATAGTAACCTATGACATCACGATGTTCTTCAGAGCATTGTGATCCAGTTTCGTTTAGCTATACTTTCCTTGGAAGCCAGTTTTGGGTGTATATCCCTGGTATATATCCCTGATATCTACCCGGTGTCACTGAGCAACATTGTATATTGTGTAATGTGGACCGACCAAAATGAAAATAGTTCCCCATTCCTGTAAATCAATACAACCATTAAAAGTAAAATATTAGATACACATTCTTAACAATTGAATATTGCATTATACCCACCCATCATGATAATTCAGTCCTGATTTGCTACCAAGTCCCAATCAGATTTCTGAAGAAAAAAGATGTCACTTATTTAAGTGAATAAAATTTGAGAATTGTAAATTATCTGGCTAGATAACCCATTTTCAAGGAATATTGTGAGACTTTAGCACACTGTCTACAATATTCAATAATTGTGTGAAGTGAGGTTTAATATGTATCACTGTTTAACATTAAGAGTTCCCCCTACTGCTGTGATATAATTACGGGATATCCACACCAGCTATGCCATATATGTGTTATATCATATGTAATATGCTTCTTATGCTATTTGTGGATACAGAGTGAGCTCATTGATAAAGTATATGCCCATCTTCCTGAGAACCTGGTCTTGTAATTAGGTAGAAGAATGTGATGTGTTCAAATTTAATATGCAAGATAAATTTAAAAGGTCTTTAGGCTAGTGAACTGGTTCAATCCTTGTCCCACTTGCAATGCTACATTAATATTGATGTGTCAAATTTGACATTTTTTTCATTGCTCGACTATCTCTCTCCATTCCCTGCAGCAGCTTGGCCGTGGATGTTTGAATATATCGGTACGACAGATGAGTCACATGTGAAATATTTACTCCACCAGTTTCTATGTGGTTGAGAAAGGAAGTGTAGCCATACTCCCATGTACTGCCGACTCATGGGTTGTCACTACATGCAATAAACATTCTCGTCACCTCCCAGCATTCCCTTCCCTACATCCCACCTTTCGCTTTCCACTCTATAGCCCACCCTACATTTTCCTTCCCAACCTATATCCACCAAACATTCTCTTTCACAACCTACCATCCACCCATCTCCCTTCCTACCCACCCGCTCGACATGCATACCACTTCCCAAACCACCATTCATTGCCTACCCACCTGGGGTACCTAGGTGAACATCTGTCTTGAGCAGAGTTGTCTCCCCTTATTCCCAGATGCGACTATCTTTGGTTCAAATCCTGAGTTGACGCAATTTGATCCACCCATTATTTCCAAACCATCCAGTGTACCCTAGTGGACGTTTTTGTTGTACAGAGTTGCCTACCCTAGTTCCCAGGATGCACTAATCTGTGGTTCAAATCCTCATTTGACCGATGTGATTCATCTTAGGTCAGGACTCTCGAAATTCTCAATGGTTTCTTCAATCACATGGTCTGTAACCTTCATTACTAAAGGCCATCCCAAGGCACCTAGGTGACACAGGATATAGCACCGTGATATTTTGTTGTCAGAAATGTTGAAGTCCCCTCAATCACACAGTCACTCACACAGACATTTACCAAAAACTATTGCATAATATGTTTAATTTGTTAAAGTTGAGCAACTTTGTCAGATAAAGTATTGATTTTGTGTGGATGGGTATTAATGTAGATAGATGTACCAGTTTACTTTTTCCTGTCAGTAAATTTAACCAGAAGTTGCTGTTTCGAGGAAAATCTTCTCTTTTTGCAACTCAGAATAAGAAGACATCCCTTACTTAAACTGCAAATATTTCGAAGTTAACGTGTTTAGACAGATGAACATCCTACAGGGACGTGTACACATTTTGCATATGTATACAAACGGGGACGTCATAACCCGGTTCTTCCCCTGCACACAATTGGTAGTGGCCATTTGCAAAGATGGTCGCCCTCCCTCTCCTTCGAGCGCGGCCTGGTCTGCCTTGTCCACAGGCCGAACAATGCACTTGCGGCGGCTGATGTTGGCGAAGTAAATAACCCTGCCTTCTATCATATCCGCTTGCTTCTCCAAGTTTACTTTCGATGCGATAATAAACACGACAGTTGTAGTGTTGAACAGCCTTCTGGGTAAACACAAGTATCCTAGGTAACAGATTGCTTTCACATTCAGCTTTTATGGGACCTGGGCATGGTTTCTTTTTGTTTTCAGGAAATGAGTACATTGTTTAAAAGTTTTATCATTTTTTTAGCTTTAAGAAAGACAAGATATAGATTTAATAATGAAAATAAATTATTCTGAACTTAAATTACCTTTGAAATAATGATTACCTTAAATAAATAATGCATAAATGAAATAAAATTTATGATTGTTCATCTAATAATTAATGGCTAAATTTATTGTCGCAGAAAGAAGTAGATCATGGTAGTCGTGCTGGTACTCAGTCTCCTACCTTTACAGTTTCAACTGTAAAGATCCGAAATAGGATAGTACAATAGTTAGATCTCTTGCTTTTTTCAGTGTCATAGGTTCAATACCCTGATTGAGGTGACCAAATGGATTGGTTTTTCAGACTCTGTCACTTGGTTGATAGTTTGTCCTCAGGTGACCAAATGGATTGGTTTTTCAGACTCTGTCACTTGGTTGATAGTTTGTCCTCAAGCACTTATGGCATCATTCGTTTCTAACAATATGAATCACTGGATCGTCTGGTCTACACGAAATTATTTACCGGCATCTGTTATATACCTGACATATTGCTCAAAGAGCTGTTAAGAAAAACAAAAAACTGATTGTGAAGCTAATGTTTCCTGGTGTTTCATGGCTGTATCTGAAAATGATTTAAATGGCCTGTCTCTCTCATTCTGTGGCTATATATATATATAAATGGGTCTATTTCTGGCACAACTAAAATGAAACCCAATGAACATGTTGAAAAAGTTTCACATTTTTAAGAAACTACATTTTGCGATACTGACTTGGTTGAACCAGGGGCGTGAATTCCAGCTGTCATGCTTGAGTGGCTTTGAGAGTGGGCGTGGCACGAAACAGCTGATGCCTTTTGGCTTGTATTACCTTTTACAAAGCTCTTCAGTGCTTCTACACTTTTTTGGTTGCTGTGCTAGCATGTAAATCATGTTCTTACACAAGGAAGGCGTTATTCTGCCGAGTCTGCACTGCTGGGGAAATGATCAGCTCAGTTTGCAGTGGCTCACATAGATTGTTGGAAAAACTTGGTTAGGGATTACTGGAAGTTAAGCAGTGCTGGTTGCATTGAGTAGCTGGGTGAGTGATCATGTTGTGCTACTTGACTCCCAAGAGTTGAAAGGACTTCTGGCTTGTCCCACACTGAAGCACATTTGGCCTCTCTTTAGACAGCGACCATGTTGGCAATATGCCTCTGTTCATCCAGCTGTGAATGGGTACCTGGAAGAATGGTAATGTTACTGTTTGCCTTGCAGCCCAGGGAACATGGAAGATTCACAATGCCAATGGGTTATTGTTTAATCTGGCTTGAGATGTGGATGCTCCTGAGATGTACAGGGTTCAATTATTAATGGCCAAAATATATTGATGTTGCTAAAGGACATATGGTGAAAACGACATGTTGCGAAATATTAATAGCAGTAGTCATGTCTAAAGGAATGTAATTGCTGTTTCGAAATTCATCTATGTTATTTAATCGTTAAAGGTTGAAAGTCATGGCAAAGTATCTGCCTGAGTAAGGAACGCAGACTGACTCCCTTCATTAAAAGGTCAAACTTGTGGAAACTATTCTGGCAAAGATTTAATTTTAAACTGAGGAATATTGCTTCTTTGTTCTTGGTTTTTCATTGATGTTATATGTGACATATTTGAAAAACTATTAATTGTTGCTATGGTTACATCAATAGCATTATTAGTTTAGTAATGTCTGTATAATTTTAAGAAATAATTAAATTTGTGTAAAATTGCTGGTATCCTACGACATAATGAGTGAACCTTGAGATAACTATGACCCTGAAACCCGAGGTTTATGTCATCGTTTTATTTTGTAATTGTTCCAATATGGTCAATAAGAGTTAACGATTAGCCATGTAGTGGTTTTTGTAGTAATGAAACTATAGTATTACTACACTACAGATGTCGTAGCACGTAGACAAGTTGTCCCACTTTGAAATACCAGCGCATTAGTCAGGCTGGGGGGTAATTAGCACTAATTAGAGATAATTTACTGATTGATTCATGAATGAAATGGGCGCGAAATTGGTTTGACCACAATGAATTGAGCAATTATTACAATTATTGAAAGAAGTTGTATGATTTCTACAATTAATGAAAAGGTCACCCTGCAATGGAAGTCAGTCCACAATACTTTGTAGTCTGTCAGTAGTCTAAACAGGGGAAAACATTTCTTATATTCAAGAACAAAGCTTGTGAGTGAGTGAGTTATGCACACCAGAAAACACTGAACCAAGTTTATGTTTGCCTGCCTTGTTTATTACAGCTGACTTCGACTGTCATCTGTCGTAGTTTGTAGGTGATAGCTTATTTGTCTAGTCTCACCTGGTGGAATTGAAATCTGTTCACCTGTTGTTGCAGTGAAATGATTGAATTACTGTGAGTTGGTGTGAAATGATTGATTGTTTGTCCAACTGTTGTAGCTTTGAAATGAGTGATTTATTTTTCTTCCGTCTGTGGTAGTGAAAAGATTGACTTATTGTCGATCCATCTGTTGTAGCAGTGAAAAATTGGCATATAGTGCATATATTGTTGTAGCACTAAAAAGATTGACTTATTGTCTGTCCATCTGTTGTAGCAGTGAAAAGATTGACTTATTGTCTGTTCCAACTGTCATAGCAGTGAAAAGATTGATTTATTGTCTGTCCAACTGTCGGAGCAATGAAAAGATTTATATATTGTGCATATATTTGTCGTAGCAGTGAAAAGATTGAGCTATTGTTCGTCCATCTGTTGTCGCAGTGAAGTAAGCCAACGTCCTTATTTCGCATTTTATTCACTTTTCCATGATCGTTTGTGTGTTGTGTCATTTCTATTGTCTATATCCTCATCATGGCAGCCTTGAGTTGTTTGATTGTAGTGTCATTGTTGGTCATCTAAATTGAGGGTAATGGTGACATTTCCTGTCATGTCTCTCCAGTTTGTCAACATTTGTCAGGGATGCCCAGTACCTTCTGTCAAAGATTTATTTTTTTAGCTTTGTTAATCATAGATACAACAGCAAACCAACTGCAATACATGAAACTTGAACTACTCCTAGACTTTTATTAATTACAGTGTCTATGTTCTTGAAACATTCTAGCATCTTGGCAGTGACTGCTGAAACAAGTTTATTTTTAAAAAAATAGAATCACAGCCAATCAAATATCCCTTATTCACTTTTAAGAGAACATTTTGAAAACGTTAAACATGATTGGAATCCTTTCAGTCTCCTGGATCATGATTGTTATGTATCGAAGTTGGTTTGCTGATATCGATGTGTATACTACCTGTCATATAACACTGACTTGATGTAATGTATAAACTTGTATCGATATGTACTAACTCAGTATAAACATTATATTCTCAATAACTGCATTACTGGAAATATTATTTATAATACATTAACTCATAATATTTTAAGATTGCAGTTTTCTTCAGAAATATGTTGCAACTCTATTTTGAAGTAAATCTTTTGCTTAAATTAAATTGTTCAGAAATACTGATCAATAATTTGTAATTATTCTATCCTTTTCAAATATTGTTTTCATTTGTAAGCCTGAAATATTTAAGAATGATAATTCATAGTGGTTTACCAAAAAGTATTTTTAATTTTCCAATAATAATGTGACAATCTCAAAATGCCTTCTTCTCTCTTGCAGCCATTTGTCTCAGACTACTACATGGCAAGACCCACGCAAATCTGTCAGCACCAACAACCTCAACAAGCAGCAACAGCAACAGCAGCAACAGCAGCAGCAGTCGGGTCAGCCTCCCCAGCCACCGGGCAGCCCCTCTCAGTCACAACAAGCCATAGATAACACCCCACTCCCCCAAGGCTGGGAGAGGGCGTACACAGCAGAGGGAGAGGTCTACTACATCAACCACCTCAGCCGCACAACGAGCTGGTTTCATCCAAATATACGTATGTCCATTTGTCAGATGTTTCATTTACTGCTGAATTCTGGTGTCCCCGCTGTGATATTGCTGGAATATTGCTAAAAGCGGTGTAAAACCAAACTCACACACTCACTCACTCATATACTGCTGAAGGAGGCAGGCACATAAGTTAACAACTTTCACTCAAGTCTTAAGTCTTAGTTTGACTCATTTAAGGATGGAAAACGTGAAGGCCATTTCTGCTGTCCCCTTTTACGTTGCTGGATTATTGTTTGAAGTGGTCTAAAACCAGTTCACTTTCATATGCTACTCAACATTACTCAGGGATGGGCAGTGGGGTAGCCTAGTGGTCAAAGCGTTCACTCTGCCCGCCGAAGACCCGGATTCGATTCTCTACATGGGCACAATGTTTGAAGCCCATTTCTGGTGTCCCCGACTGTGATATTGCTGGAATATTGCTTAAAGCAGCATAAAACACTCTCTCACTCACTCACTCACTCACTCACTCACTCACTCACTCTATCTATCAATCATCCCAGGCGATGACAGGTTGACAACTTAAATGAGGAATGAGGGGCTGTGAATTGAGCGATTCAATATCATAAGACCCTGAGGGCTTAGATCGTTACCCGTGGAATAATCAGTTTGCCTGGTCCTGGCTGAATTCACTTCACAGTGGTTTCATTTTTGGCATGTGCTTAATGACTTTAACAATAATACTTGTATAAACACAAAACTGATTCCAGTAAATTGTTAATTAATTTAAGATATGAATTTGTTACTGATGGCCGACTATTACCGTGTGCATGTTGGTTCTTTAAGCAGCGGCACATCTACAACGTCCGGGGATGAGGTTACAGCAACAGATGGGCGGCAATCGTCCACCGTCTCAGCCGATGTCACCCGGCCAGCGACCGATGACACCAGAGGAACAGCAGCGTCAGATGAAGCTACATCATCTACAACGCGAGAAGGAAAGGTTGAAGCAGAGACAGGACGAGATTGCTCGTCAGGTCAGTAGATGAGAACGCTCTTCTCACGTCCTCACTTACAGGAGTTCTGGAGTTGAATCATTCCCTGAGTTTGTCTCCTATTGTGATTACTGGGCAGAATAGATCCACAGTACCCCTTGCTTGTCAGTCTCAGGGGCGGCGGGGTAGCCTAGTGGTTAAAGCGTTGGCTCGTCACGCCAAAGGCCCGGGTTTGATTCCCCACATGTGCACAAAGTGTGAAGCCCATTTTTGGTGTCCCCCGCCATGATATTGCTGGAATATTGCTAAAAACGGCGTAAAACTAAACTCAGTCAGTCAGTCAGTTGTCAGTCTCTGGTGATTCTTGGGTTGAATATGTATCAAATACCTCTGGTTTCTCTCACTGGAGTTGGTAGAGCAGGTAACACTACTGCCTGCCTGTCTCCCTGTGGTGGAATAAGTCAAGAAGCCCTTGTCTCACTGTGAGAATAGGTCTCAAGACATCCTTGCATGTCTCCCTTGAGAATAGGTCCCAAGAAGTCATTGCTTATCTCCCTTGAAAATAGGTCCCAAGAAGTCATTGTTTGTCACATTTGAGAATAAGTCCCGATTATTTCTTGCTCATCTTCCTGCTTGAATTGCTACCGAATACTTGTCCTGGAATCAACTGAAAGAAGCATGATTACTTCAATTTCCTGATATAATTGGTGTAAGTGCCATGGAAATAGTATTCATCTCTGCTTACTTTTCCCAGGAAATGTTGATCCGTGCCAACCTCGCTGGAAACCCTGAGGCTCAACAGCAGCAGATACAGTCGCAGACACCAAAACTGGTGCAAGCAAATGAAATGACATCGGTCACTGACCCTTTCCTCGGCCAGACGGGGACGTCGGACCTTCACTCCCGACAAGAAAGTGCTGACAGTGGCCTTGGTATGTTCTTTCTGCTATCCAGTATATCCCAGACTTTGACCAGTACAAAGTTACATTGTCTGGTAATTTCAAAGGCTGTCGGTCATCGTGTCCGGCAAATTTTAAAATCAAGTTTCTATTTACCTCTGTCAGTTTTATTTCTCATCGAAAAAAAATACATTTTCACAATGACAATGACGTTTTCAAAATGTTGTCAAATAAAAAATAGCACTTTTAGAAAGAAAAAAACCCCAAAACATTGCTGATTGGTTGTTGGGGTGCAAGGTCTCGCGCACAATGAAAAGCATGATCACTTGACCGGTACAATTTACAAATGACCAGCATTTGAAATGCTAGCCGGTGACAATGTCCAGCTGTAGAAAATGCCAGCGGAAACACTGATGTTACAACAGCAAGTTTTTAATGTACACTTACAGCTGTATAATCTGTAAACCTTGCTCAGCTTGTGTACTGATTGTTGTGGCTTGTGTTACAGGTGGGATGGGCACAAACTACAGCCTACCTAGAACTCCTGAAGATTTCCTGAGCATGGAAGATATGGACACACAAGATGGGGGTGGGTAGGAGTTATCTCCCTTGGTAGAAACTTTCATTTAAATCAAGAATATTTTGTTTATTTGCTGTTTACCGCTGCACTCAGCAATATTCCAACTACACGGCCTTTTCAAGACGTAATCCCAGTACTAATATATTGTGAGTATGTGTGTGAAGTTATATGACAATCTTGGTGTTAAATTCCCTTTGCACCTCCC
>VKKT01003454.1:62291-73627 GCA_008038995.1 Haliotis laevigata | reverse complement strand
GTGTCAGTAGCTCTGCTGATGTAACACAAATTCCTGAAAAGTATTATTCTATTCTATTCTATGATGGCTGTGTGCAATGTACCCGTTATATGATGGCTGTTTGTCCAATATACATGCTATATGATGGCTGTGTGCAATATTCTGGCAATATGATGGCTGTATGCAATATACCCGCTACATGATGTCTGTGTGCAATATACTGGCTATATGATGGCTGTTGGTCAATATACCCGTTAAATGATGGCTGTGAGTGCAATATACCCTCTCAATGAAGGCTATGTATGCAATATACCCGCTCAATGATGGCTGTGTGCAATATACCCGTTATATTATATCTGTGCAATATACCTGCTATGTGATGGCTGTGTGCAATATACCAGTTATATGATGGCTGTGTGTGCAATATACCCATTATATGATGTCTGAGTGTGCAATATACCCACTACAGGGCTCCCACAGGTCAGGGAAAAGTCAGGGAAATTGGGCATTTCTCTGAAAGTCAGGGAATTTTGAAATGTTTTCAAAAGTCAGGGAATAGTCAGGGAATTTGGGGTTTAAGTCAGGGAAATTTAGGGTTTTGGTCAGGGAAATTTAAGACTTTGAGTGTCACTAATCAAGTATGGTAGTAGTCAAAGTCAAAGATGCAGCACATGTCACAGACATTTCATGAAATAAATTACAGTTCAGATAAGAGATTGCTTTTAAGCATAACAACATGTTTTACATAAAGCTCTAGATTACATATTACATTTTCATTTCCGGAGGATAGAATGGAAACAAAGTTACTTGAAGGATATTTTTACAGATAATTATTTGGCATGTAATATTTTCTTAAATCAGCATAATGTGAATTTCATCTTCTACAGACGTGTTACATAACAGACATATTCCTCTATGAAGCACAATCGGTTGAATTTGTGAATCAAACAATATGAAACATATTTTCCGGGTTAAAATGCCAAAATTCTTGGAAACTGACATAAATTTGATAAGAGCCTTAGAAGCATGTGATTTCAGATTTATAACACTCTTTTTATCCCCTCTTTTTATGTGATGCGGGGTATATAGTTGACGCCTTGTCTGTCTGTACGTCCGTCCGTAATCATTTTGTTCCGGAGCATAACTCGAAAACGGTTCAATATTTTTCAACAAAACTTTGCAGAAATATGAAACAGAACCTAAAGTGGTGCCTTTTGCTATTTACACATTTTTGTCACATCTATTTTTCTTGGTTTCCATGGAAACGTTTTGGACTTCCAACAAAATGAAGTTCAACTTTAAGTAACTGTCAGATGATTTGCTCTTTCATATTTGTAGGGGCCGGGGGATTTGTCATCTTCTGATGACTCTAGTTTAGTATGGAAAACCACTAGTCTGGGATAGGGATAGTGATTAACAATAGATAATTGTTTGCCATTCAATAACAATTTTTTCTTTATAGGCAACAGATCCACCTCTTCTAAAGATAACTATGTTAACAGATAATTTTCCATTAATTTGTATATTGTTCCAAAATATTATAAATAGTATGATGGCTATGGCGGTTTTCTTGCAAATTGTTAGGGCCCATTTTGGCCAAAAATACCCATATAAGTTTCATTGTTAAAGTACAGCATAGGTTTATAATATGCCCTATGTTCTGACATTTGCTGTTTATTCACAAAATCGAAAGTGGTTGAATGGTGTTCATAATCTAGTTTTCATGGTTGTACTGAATGTAAAGTTACATCTTGCATGTTTATTCTTTCCAAATACGCTGTTGATAATTACAACATTTTGTGATAATGAAGAAATGTGTTTCTGACTTTGAATGAAACAATTCAATTAAATCATTCATTTCACATTTATGCTCTTTGTCAAAAGACTTTAAAATAAAATACAAGGTTTTCCGAAGATATATTACTGATTTCACCTGAGAATATATATTTGCTGGTCACGGACAAATGTATCTAATAGTATTATGTAACATTGTGGCAGGAGAGTCAAGGAAAATTTTCTTCATCACAAATATCAATGTTTTGGTTAATGTAATAAATTAACAAATACTGTGTGTATTTATGATATGTGTGAAGGAAATATCTTAATACAGTGGTTAGGACTGACTGAAAGGGAGGAAGGAGGCCAGTTTTTACACTTAAATGGTCAGGGAAAAATCTATACTTGTCAGAGAAAAGTCAGGGAATTTGGGCCTGCTGTGCGTGTGGGAACCCTGGACTATGTGATGGCTGTGTGAAATATACCTGCTCAATGATGGCTGTTTGTGAAATATACCCGCTATATGATGTCTGAGTGTGCAATATACCTGCTATGTGATGGCTGTGTGTGCAATATACCCGTTACATGATGTCTGAGTGTGCAATATACCCGCTCAATGATGGCTGAGTGTGCAATACACCTGCTATGTGATGGCTGTGTGTGCAATATACCCGTTACATGATGTCTGAGTGTGCAATATACCCGCTCAATGATGGCTGAGTGTGTAATATACCTGCTCAGTGATGTCTGAGTGAAATATCCCGGCTTCATGATGTCTGTTTGTGAAATATACTTGCGCAATGATGGCTGTGTGTGCAATATACCTGCTATGTGATGGCTGATGTGCAATATAACGGTACCCATTATATCATGTCTGAGGGTGCAATATACCCGCTATGTGAAATATACCTGCTCAATGATGTCTGTTTGTGAAATTTACCTGCTATATGATGTCTGAGTGTGCAATATACCCGCTATATACTTGCTGTGTGAAATATGCTTGCTATGTGTGCAGTAAACCCTCTTTATGACTGTGTATGCTATATACCCATTATATGATGGCTGTGTGTGCAATAATAATATATCAGTTATATGCAACATACCTGCTATGTGTACAATATATTTCTAGTGTCCCCAGATATTGCAGGAAAATTGCTAAAGGAGTGCAAAACCCAGCTCACTGACTCATGCACTTGTATTTGAAGCTCCACTGGTTGCGAGTTTCTCTGATTCTGTTGTTTGGTCGACATAATCTCTGTAGTGTAGCAGTCCTCTTGCATTTGTTACCATTAAGAACATACAAATGACCTTCTGTCAACACTGTTGCAAGCAGCATCAGTATGATTTGCTCGCGTATACGGTGAATCGTACTGTATCCCTTCCATCAGTGCAATTCATTATTCAAAATCATGAGAATCAAACATTTATGAATTTTTAAAAGAGAGTGTTTTACTTGAGTTTTATTTATCAGAACTAGAAATGCTAAAAGGAGTATCCTCACCAGTCTGGGTGATAGTTAACACTCTTTTATATTTAATCTGACAGCAGTTCACTGGTAATAAATTAACGCTGTCAACATGGTAAAACGATATGAAATATATGTATTTTGTTCTGATTAAACTGAATAATATATCAAATGCTGACAAGTATTTCCAATATTCATACTCGGTACCCAGTATTTGTTATATGTATCATATTCACCTCATAGTTGATTCATTGCAGCCGACCCGTGAATTATAATTGATCTTCAGTAACCCATGCTTGTCATAAAAGGCGACTAACGGGATTGGGTGGTCAGCTTTGCTGACTTGGTTGAAACGTCATCATATCTCAATTGCATGGATCGATGCTCATGCTGTTGATCACTGGATTGTCTGGTCCAGATTCAATTATTTACAGACTGACGCCATATAACTGGAATATTGCAGAATGCAGCGTAAAACTAACTCACTTATTGCAGCCCTAATCAGTACCAACTTGATAAACAACAAAATATTCTTGTCACAAAGTCTAACAATATTTATTCAATAAAAGGTACCTTGATTGGAAACGTTGTCACAATTATGTGTAACAATGTTTCACATGTCATTGCACTTGTCTCCATATTTGAGAACCTGCGGTGATAAACAGAACACAAAAAAGCACATCGACAAATTGGGAGAGCTTTCAGAACGTTTTTTACAGAATTCAGACAAGGTTTTTTTTATCAAATTCGAACCATTCAGAATGAAAACAACAGTACATTGAACTAGTCATATAGAAAGGTTGTCCCTCAAAATATATTCACACTCAATCCGTGCAAAATCTCTCGCTTCGGTTTAATATTAATTGTTATGATCTGGCAAAAGTGATTGTTTTAAAATATTTTCACCTGAATAATACGGGTTTGACTGTCACTGGTCTACGACTACCATTGCTTTGTAAAGTCATCATGAACAAGACATGTTCTTTGGATTCTCAAATCATTCACGCTTCAAAAACAATGCCATTCAAAAATAATTATTTATCCACACTCTGGGAAAAATAACCGTATGATAAATCATTACTTTGTTGTGGCCATACATGGTGTAAGTCCATATTTCACACTGGTCCAAAACAAGTCATAACATACCAGCAGCCCATGTGATACGGACTCACAGCCCATTTGGCAAGACTCTTGAAGAAATTGGTTTTCGGATTCATGGACCTTAACAAAGTATAGAAGAATGGCGGAAACAAACTGAACCTGATAGTTGAATTGATGCTCTGTTTTCTTACAATATATTTATCTGCAACCTTTGGCTTCATAAATAATGCACACTACCCACACATTTTAATTCTTTCATTTTATTTCTATTTCCACATACTGACCAAGATCTTTCTGAAAAATATTCGTAAACCAGCCAGGCCAAACCAGGCTAAAAAAGACTCATGATTTCTGAAAATCTTTACAGGACGATCATGATCTTTGCGCAAATTGTTTGACCAGAGTTAAGTCTCCTGTAATCTACAATGACGTTCAGTCACATTACCTGTAAGTTTTACAGTGCAGGCCAACCTTACAAAGACATACACATGTTCTTACACTTGTAAAAAACATTCTAGATTGTGTTGCAGATTCTTTCTCCTTACTGACAAAACAACCTTCAACAAGACATGAATAAAGTATAACAAATGATCGCACATGAATCCATTACAAACAATAAAACAAGTATAAAATAAATAAACTTGACAAATAACCAGATGACATTTTGTACACACCAGACGTTTCAAGGGAATCTCGCTAATTTTGTCAAGTAATCAAACTTTACCCTAAAATGACTAAGATTTGATAAAACTGTCACATGAACCAATTTAATATAAGATCCATCCAATGTAAGCTAATATCAATATTGATCAGTCTTTGAAGATGGATGGGTGTGGTGTAACTCATCATCAGTTTCATCTGCAGCATACTGCAACCATTTTGACAAAGGTCAAGGACATTTGCTGAAGAAAGGGACACAACTCAAGTGAGTCTGTTTTCACTCACTAACCATTTGCGTACTTGACAAACATTATCAAACGTACAAATTTTGTTGACAATATTTAACAGAGCTTTAACTGCATCTTCCAGTAAGATACAGACCAGTTCCCCCGTAACTATTTCAACCAACATCAACACCCAACGAATGAAAACACATCCATGCAGGTATGCTTTTTTCTTCATAAAGAAATGAAGATACATATTTGTGTGACATTTTAACAATAGCCGTTACAAGCATGGGTTATACAAAAAGTCAACTCCCACTAACTTCATTTTGAGTGAGACATCCAGAGGTATAAACAAACAACATCAAAACATGGAACAGAACTTGTGAAAAATTAATATAAAATGAAAAATTCGGAAAATATTTCCAGACAATCTAGTTTAAGTTGGACAAATTTAACTTCAGTCATTATAAAGATTGGTTTGAATAGATTCTTACTAGGACAAAGCGCAAACACAGAATGCCAGTATACTTTGGTAGCGATTGATCCTAGAGTTGTCTCCCTTGGATGCTCATGAACATATACCCGTTTTCAGATCAGTAGTTAGACATAAATATACACCTTACACTGTGGTCTCTTGTGAATGGGTTTTGAGAAATTCCATTCATGTTAAAACTTTAAGTAGGAAAGATTTGGATTTGAACACATTTCATATCTATAAATAACCTTCATGGATACTATTAGTCCATCTGCATTAAACAATGAGTATTCCCAATGAGACAGTCATCATTGCCTTCACTGATTAAAAGCTGTAACAATAGCTTGCATTCGTATGTTGATTTATTCAAAGAATAGAAACCAAACACATTATTTGAATTTTTGGTCGAGACGCTGTGTAGATTTTGGGTCCATGTCACCATTTGACAGAAAATATTTCTTTAAAATCAAAATCTATTACACAATTAGAACACATCGCTCATACTAAACTTAAAATTGTGTCTGTCTGAAAACAAGAACAAAAATCCTAGAAAAGCTTTTGCAATGTTCAATGCAATATATAATTAGTTGGGAGGGAAGTATCATATCACTCTGCCATTATAATAAATGCACTTCAACAAGCTTAGGGAACAGTTGTCGGCCGCCAGCACAAGATGGCCACCGTGTGAGGCTAGTACAGCTAACATCCACAAACATCTTCTTGTACAGTTATTAGCATAAATAGGGTCTGTCTTCAATAAAAACACTATAGCTTTAGGAGCTGGAGGGAGATAACTCCAAAGGCCCACTCATTCACTTGTCGTGGGTTATCCCCCCTTGAGCTTGACATTCGGTGCTGTAATCACACAATCAGTACATTTCTGGGTTTGGGGGTGGTTAGGCCTCTGTGTCATCTCCTTCGTGGCCCTTGAGGCGAAGGCGAGCAAAGTCCTCGAATATAAAGTCGTCATCCTTGTCGCCATAGAATGCCTCTCCGCTGAAATCATAATATATCAACAGTATAGCGATTGTTCAACACATACATTGATGAGGTTTTAACAGAACTATTTTTCGTTATCATTTTATAGATAATAAACTTTGAATATTATTTACATGTTTAATACACGTTACTGCAACAGCTATTGGATATGTATGTAGGGCTTGGTTTATGTGTTTTGTATCCAACAATATTCCAGCTAACAAAGGGAGGTTACTGACTTTGTGTCGAGCTGTATGAGGTTGGTGTCGACTGGAGCATCTCCCCCTTCTGCGGGCACCAGACTTGCAGGGCGTGACGGGGGTGGGGACTCTGGGGGCTTGGGGTGCGTCAACGTGAATGGCAACTCCACCGACAGGTCCCTGGAAACAGGATACAGCAGCACTATCATACATGAAATAAATCAACCTTTCTCACAAACCCACACACCAGTGAGCTGGGCGCAAGTCATCTTTAAAACTGTTGCAGTAATATTCAGTCATGCTGACACGATGTGGGAAGAAAGTAACAAGTGTGTGCTGATCCATGGTGTTGATCCATCTGGAGAAACCACTGAGCAAAATTATAGTACTTATGTTAATCCTTCAAATTCAAATTATTTTAACATTTTATTAAATTAATCACATTTAGCACATAATCAACCTGTAAGATGAAGCAATTCTGAATTAACTTCAGTTTGGATTTCCTCTAAAAGCTGATAACATTCACAATACAAGGGTTAAGGTAGGAACTTGTTAGCTGCTTGGATTAAATCCATTTTCATAACTGACCCTTCAAAAAGACAATATATTACCTGTGTTGTGAAACAAGAGATAAGATTAACACGTTTAAATCATTCAATATATAGTGCCACAGCACGATCAGCTTACCCAGATCCAAATCCCAGAATGAGCTTGACCTTGACCCTGTAGGAGACGACGATGCCGAGACTCTCTTTCTGACTACTGTCAGTCATTCTGTTAAGTAAAGAAAACATTATTCAATATCACAAAGTGATTTAATGCTATTTTATGCGTGTCTGTAATATTACTGCAACATAATGTTCACCTACAAATAACTGGGTCTTGGCATAGCAAACAAGTGGTTAATGTGAGAGACATTCCCACCATCTGGAGAGTAGTTTGTAGAAAATGTTTTATCCAGAACACTTTTTTTCGGTTGTACACATGTACGTTTACATTCACAGTTAAAACAGCAGACCTGCACATCCAGAACAAGATATTTACTGGTTGGAGTTTCAAGTTTTGGCAACATTTTGTTCAACACAAAAAAATTGCTGCACAAACCAATACTTGAACAAGTACCTCGGCTTGTCAAATTGAAACATTTTCACCAACAGTGTTCATCTATGAGTATGCATGAAAAATTTCCATATCTATAACACATGACGCATTTCCATATGAGTGAGTGAGTATGATTTAATTCTGCTTTCAGCAATATTCCAGCAATATCACGGCAGGGAATGCCAGAAATGGGCTTCACACATTGTACCATGTGGGGAATCGCACCCGGAACTTCGGCGTGACAAGCGAACGCATTAACCATTAAGCTAGCCCACTACCCCACTCTCCATGAGAGATTAAAGCTTCATTTATTTACAAACACACACAGCTGAAACTAATGTTAACAAATCCTGCTGAACCGAAACCATTATACAGTTTGGCAGCACCAACAAGAGTGTTAGTATACTCAGACCTTGTAAGTGTGCTCTTGTGGTTCATGACAGGACAAATTTATTTCTAAAAGTATTAGTACCAATGAAATCTTTTAAGCCCATATTTGGTATTTACATATCAGAGGGAGTGCTAAGGAAACAATCAATCCAATTTAAACCTTTCGAAATATTCAACAATCCAAAGAGAATTGATGAGCGTTAAAAAAGAAAGTAAATTAATCTATGATGTTTTTTGGTATCATAAAAATCCATATATTTAATCACTATACATAAAGATGTCAGCTCCACTCGGGGCTACAGTTGTAATCAGGAGAAGCTGAGGGATGGGGAGCATCTCTAGCATCACTCATGCCCTTGAGACAGGTCAGCGTGATCAGGTCAACGTCATGATGCCCACTTTGAAGGGAGAGGTGAAAACCAGATTAATCTTTGTTCACTCAATCTCTTATCAATTAAAACATCAAACTGATGGTTGCAGATGGTGTAACCAACCCCCATTAAATTGATAGTTGCTAAGGTAGTAACTAACTTCCATCCAACTGATGGTTGCTATGGACAAAATTAATCTCCAACCCTGCTAATGGTTGCTAGGGTGTAACTGACCCCATCCAACTGATGGTTGCTATTGATATAATTACCTCCCAACCCTGCTAATGGTTGCCAAGAGTGTAACTAACCCCATCCAACTGACAGTTGCTATGGACATAACTACCCTCCAACTCAGCTGATGGTTGCCAGGGTGTAACTAGCCCCATCCAACTGATGGTTGCTATGGATATAATCAACCTCACAACCCAGCTAATGGTTGCCAGGGTGTAACTAACCCCATCCAACTGATGGTTGCTATGGACATAACTAACCTCCAACCCAGTTGATAGTTGCTATGGGTGTAACTAACCCCATACAACTGACAGTTGCTATGGACATAATTAACCTCCAACTCAGCTGATGGTTGCCAGGGTGTGACTGTCTTGATAAGAAATGCAAACATTGTCGCATTCAGTTGATGCCTTCCTCCCACGTAACACCTCAAGAGTATCCTACATCACTGTGTTCATCCTACCAAACACGGTCAGGCAAACAGATCTTGACATAAACACTGGTATTGTTTAAAACTGCCTTTCTGGCATTTTTGTAGAGCATGTAACGGAAAATGGCAATTCTCTGTCACCATGGCAACAGATTAGCCTTGAGATACCATGAGGGATGATTATTTGGTTACGTGTCTCACTGGATCAGTGCCATGATGGCACACTCGGCCCCCAGAGGACAACTATCACGCAACATTGTATCCACAGTTTAAAGTGACTATTTTCTTACTTTCTACGATTAAGATTCTTCATTCTATACTCCTGAGAGAAAGGGCTTTTGTAAAGAAGTGTTAAAAATATACAGTGCAGATTCTACAGTGATTACTTTCTTTCTGTAATGGTGTTTCAGCTACATACTAAAAGGAAGGATATCAATACAGGGCTCGATTTAGTGCTTTGTTACTTGCACTGGTGCAACGCAATATTAGTGCAAGATAGTTATTTGTCTAACTTGCACCAGGTGCAAGTCTATTTTTGAGACTTCAGCTGGAAAACAGACTGATGAGGAACTGACTAGGAAGAGGGACTCTGATGACTGTATGAGCAGTGACTGATGGACTTACTGTTCATGAAATTTTAGGAAATAAGTTAAATCGAGCCCTGCAATATATGGATGAACTTCTTTATTGCAACCATTATTCTTTATTATGGATTATGTTCATCCATATATATTATCCTTCCTTACCGTTCCAAGTTCTAAATACCTCTGAAAGAAGTTACTCACTAAAACCTTTAAAGGAAGCTCATTATAAACCTGATGACAGGAGTTGAGTTGGTACAGCAGATAAATGTCTTGTTTTCTACTTTCTTAAATTAATCAGAGTAATATTCAATATTTAACCTAAAAACACAAAACACAAACAATACAAATACAAGGCACATCATTATGCCACGTACACAACCCTTGACCCAAACAACTCTGCACAGGATGAGGCACACTATTGCATTCTGGGAAAGGCCTGACCCAGGTGAAGGTCATCAAGATCTATGACTGACACTAATGTTTCTCTAAGCTCTGCTTCAGGAGAGGGCCAAATCAATGATGCCAAGCCGTTAAACCTTTTACACGTCACTGTTACAACCATCCAATCTGCAGTTCGATCATAAGTGATTTAACTGACAAGCCACTGATATATACAATCTTTTCATGATCAAACCCATAAGCTCCATCTTACAATATACGTGTTATATAGCATTTACATTTATGAGAGACAATCTACTTCCATGAGCTGGTCCAGGTTTTCTGCTAATGATTTTTTCTGGTGTAAAAATCGATCTTTCAAATCAAAGCGATATTCAAGCAGATTAGACTTTGCACCAATCAATACTAGTCTGATGAATCTGTTTGCAGCAAGTAACTTGGTGTAGTGCACGTCACAGTGTCTAGACGCACATCAGTGTTAGATATCGCCACTGATGGCTCAGAGCTGTTCATCCACATTGTTTTCCCTACCTGACAAGACTTAAGTAAGGACCAAGTTCAGAGTTATCCCTTCATGTTTTCTGTCAATGGCACAGTGAACAAGATGAGTCTGCTGTCAGGACAGTTTGATGCAGTGGAGGAAACATACAGGGAAACACCATGGTGCTTATCAAAGAATCAAACGTGGCATTGATCAGCATATGCCCATCTACAAGGCTACCAATTATATGGCTTTTCTTGGGTATCTACATTACGAACACATAATAGCAACCCTTCCACGATACTCATAGAACAACCATCAACTCATCACCATGTAATAACCATCCCCTCATCCCAGATCCCATTACAATTACAGCCCCCTTATCTCAGATCCCATTTAATAACCATCACCTCAAGTCAGATTTCATTTAATAACCATCACCTCATCTCATAACCCCATGTAATAACCATCACCTCAACCCATATTCT
>VKKT01003453.1:65273-76007 GCA_008038995.1 Haliotis laevigata | reverse complement strand
TGTGTGTATATCACTGTATGACAGACTTGGTTGTGTGTATATCTCTGTATGTGTCATACTTAGTTGTGTGTATACCTCTGTGTCAGACTTAGTTGTGTATATAACTCTGTATATGTCATACTTAGTGGTGTGAATATCTCTGTATATTTCACACTTAGTTGTGTGTATATATCTGTATTTGTCAGACTTAGTTGTGTGCATATCTCTTTATGTGTCAGACTTAGTTGTGTGTATGTCTCTGTATATGTCACACTTAGTTGTGTGGTATATCTCTGTATATGTCAGACTTTGTTGTGTGTATATCTCTGTATGTGTCAGACTTAGTTGTGTGTACATCTCTGTATATGTCAGACTTAGTTGTGTGTGTGTATATATATATATATATATATATATATATGTCTGACTTAGGTGTGTGCATATCTGTATGTGTCAAACTTAGTTGTGTGTATGTCTCTGTATATTTCACACTTAGTTGTGCGTATATCTCTGTATGTGTCAGACTTAGTTGAGTATATCTCTGTCAAATTTAGTTGTGTGTATACCTCTGCATATGTTCTACCTAGCTGCATGTATATCTCTGTATATGGTATACTTAGTTGAGTGTATACCACTGTGTCTGTATATAGTGTTATCCTTTATTAAAGATGCCTCGATATACTTGATAACTAAGATTCTGCTGGGGTCAAATTAAAGTATGTTTTCAGGTATCAGCTGTCTACATGAGTGTCGTCCTTGGCGCCCTAGTTCTCCCCACGCTCTGTTCCAATATTGGTACATGTATCTATTGATCCATGTCAGTGATAATGTGGCTCAGTGACAACATATGTGGGTTTTTCAAGAACATTAAACATTATTTCTGATAATTAGTCACATGATGGCGACACGACCCTGATATATTGCACTGCAGTTGATTCATATCGGGCGCGGTTGCTCGGAATCAAATGGAACCATGCTGGTAAAGCGCCATGTTAACGGAAGACTGCCTGCATCAAAGCCGGGCCTATAGTCAACGTACAAAGCACTGCACGTGTGTACCCAAGGCTCAGTAGACCCTCGTCCAACCTGTTTAAACACATTGCATTTTTACGAAACGCTACTGGAAAATCTATGTGCCACAATGCATCCTACCAAGGCCATGAAACATGTGTTTACCTTACTTTTGCAAATCATTGTTATGATTTGCATTGAAATGTTTCATGTTCATAAAGTTCATCTTCGCATGAAATTAGATTGAAGTGTTCTATTTTTTGGCTGCGACAGCATGGTCTATGCCTCCCAAAGAATGATCCGTTTCAGGGATCATTTGACCGTTAAATATAACACCTGTTGTGACGGTTATTGTGATCGCTAATTTGTCAATCCAAGGTCCTCTGATGTAATGAATGGGGATATCGACCCAAACACCTACTCGAGCTGTCATACAGACACACACGCACATTTACAGAACACATACACACTTTCTCTTCAACACACTTTCTCTTCAACACACTTTCACACAACACACACAACTACTCCTGCGTTCATGAGTACATACAACCAGACACAGTGGTGCATATATACACATGCACACGTGCATTCAGACACACAAAGGCATTTATACACATGCATCCAGGCACACACGCACATATACATGCATACATGCATTCAGACACACAATGACATGTATGCGTATGCAACAGTTTACAAACGCTTATACATGTATATACACGTTCATGCATAAAAACGCACGGCATTTATACATGCACCTGCATCCAGACACACAAAGACATGCATACACACATGCATCCAGACACACACGCACATATATACATAAATGCATACAGACACAGCCAAACGCATGACACAGACATACCGACATACGGACACAGGTACATACATTGATACCGGCATACAGTCAGACATACGCCTTTCTCACAGTCCCTATCATGAAATCTCACAAGCATCCCTCGTCAATTAAATGAAGTTTCTGATTTCTGTTTTCAGAGATTAAATGTAAGTCTACAGTGCAGTCTGTATCTCTCATATATATGACGTACTCGATGATTTCAGAAGAGAACAACGATGTTTTCATGATTTGTTTAGACGTCACTCACGGTGAAGTCGGTGTGTCTCATGATAACAATACAGTCCTGGGTGGAGTTGCTATATACGTGTACACCATGACTTCAGCTGTACCCGCATCATTGCTGTACCGCCTTAACCACCAACATGTACCAGATCGATTCTTGTATCTGGCCTCTTCATATCAGTGTTGTTACTCATTCAGTTTAACATATGCTGTTTTTTATGTTGTAGAGTGTGTCCAACACCACTTCCTGTTCACTGTTACGGCATAGTCGTTGTTTAAAGCCATTCACCGCATTCATTATGTACAGTGAATACACGTGTGATGAATAGTCATATATGTATAATCACTGATGTAGTGTATTCAGTTACTGTATTAGCTGGATAAGTATATTCACAACCATAGTATACTGAAGACAAGGTATACATATTTGTATATTTGTTAATTTCAAACAATATACATTTTCACTTGTTTTTATTGTTATAATATTTTCACTATTTAGCAGTTTCGATACTTTGGTACATATGTGATAGTATATTCATAGCACGCTATATTGGCTTTTCCACAAAGTATACTCTCCAGAATATTCACTGGTATATTTCACGTTGCACATACCTGTGGTATATTCTGAACTGTAGTATATCAACGATGATGCATATATACTAAAATACTATTCACTTTAATTTAATGTTTGTGTACTTAAAGATATACACGTATGTAGCACACTTGTATCGCTGTTCGTGCATAAATGCATACACGCCATGAGTTTCGTTTATGCTCTACTCACCTTCAGTGCTATGTTATTTGATGTGTCACGAGATTCACCAGAGTCTATAAGTATTTCTTGGATGATATGAACATATTAAATCGAGAGAGGTTTTTGTACTTAGCGTATGATTAATCGCGTTTTACTTCCTGAATTTCAAAAGTCTTTTCACATGACGTCATAGCGCATTTAAGTTTATTGTTCAAGTCGGACATAAAACGCAAATTAGTGTGCGTTCAAAATACAACATTTGAAAGGTGAGCATTGGTTGTTTTGCTGCTTGGGTGATTTTACTGAACACATCAAAAGCTTTGCATCAAAAATGTCTTTAAGTTTAAAAGATAGTTAAAGTTTTATGTGCATTTTATCTTAATACAATATGTAATAAATTCAACATTACATTCACACTTGAATGCTAACAGCGTGTATGTGAACATTATAAATACAGTCATTTTATGGACTTAAATTATGAAGTCTAAAAGTTTATCAAAACAATTATGGTTTTCATTAGAGTGGCATGTCATAGTTTATTGGGCGTTTTCATGTAAACCTACAGACAAATTTTCAGGCAGTTAAATCTGTAATTGTCCCATCGTCCCTTTTGTTAAGACATGCCCATTAAATCCAAACAAACTATCATGTGAACTCTGTTTTAACTTTTAGGATATTATCAGATGGGGACTTAGGTTATCTTTATTGAAGCCAAACTTTTTATCAAACAAAATGTATAATGTCTCATTCCCTTTGACAAACCTAAAAGGCAATCAAAGCTTAATGTTGCACCGTCAAGCAACGCAACTGAACCGATAGAAAGGTAGAGTGCCCGTCTCTCTCAATTATATGCTCCAGTTTAATATTGCCTCCTTCGCTTTTCGGGAGGGCAATTCTGGATAAATTAAAATCTGCAAGGGGTGGAGAGCATTTTACGTTACATCCTTTAAAATCGGAAAAATTGCGGAAAGGATGTAATGGGCTGGTTTCATTTCTGGAGTAGCAGTAACTGAATCACGACTAACCGAACACTTTGTGAGACATATTACTGCATGTACATGATATATTCCGAACGAGTTTTATTTAATAATGAAAATAATTTTTAGGAATTTGTGAAAATGGACAGGATATACTGTCATTGGCACATATAATCATCATCGTTATAGAATTTTCAATGGTGTTTTTATTCCTTCATTGTTATTAGTTGTTGTTGCTGTTGATAAAATTGCTGTTGTCTTATATATATATGTATGTATGTGTGTATATATATAGCAATATATTTATTAGCTTACTCACATTTACAAACAGCCAGATGTTATTTGTTTGCAAATTAAAAAAGACATGTTATTGATCCAACTGTCAGAGGTTAAGCCACATTGTCATGGTCAATAACTGACTCTAAACAGAACACTTTCAAAACAAACTCAGAACAAATTTTCAATTTGGCGTCGTTTGTATCTGTTAAGTATATTATCGCGAGACACACTTGAAACAGGTGCCCGAGTTCGTGATACAATCGGCTGGAGATGAAAGGCGCTGACTGAAATCTACATTTGCCGATGGGAAATGTGCACCGACAGTCTTCAAGAAACTAGGGAGCAGTATGTTTTAATGGCACATTTCTGAATAATGGCATGTATATTTTAGTGTGTTTGGGTTTGACAGAGGCAGCTTAAGGATTTTTTAATAGTTAATTGTGTCTTCACTTTTTCACAAACGTGTTAGTCGCTGTTTATGAAAATCTGTCCAAAATATATTGTTGCTTTCATAACTTCTAAGAACGTAAAACGAAGAAGGAAAACATTTAAAAACAAAGAATTTTGTGTAAAATATTATCAAAAAGCCGTCAGTGGAAAGAGAAAAGTTTAAATGTTTAAACTGTGCAATGCATCCAATATCATAGAAAAATAAACCATTTCTACTTACTAGTTGGAGTGGGTATCCCGGGGGCGAGGGGCAGCCAGGAGTGTGGGGAGCGACAGGACACGCCCCACTTGGTCTCCCCGAGCCGTTGGCCGTATGGGACCGGATAAGAGTTCGTTGCCAATGGTGATTTCTGACTGGATTTTCCAAGAATATCAGCCACACTGAATGACGAGTGGGCGACATGCGACGAAGGAGATGAAACTGACGATGATGGTGAACACGGCGGTGACGCACATGATGACGCAGAGTCGTCTTCACACACGACGTCATGATCTGCGTCGTCTGCACCATTACATTTGTCGTCTGCTCGCTTCACGCGATTGTCTGATATGATAGATTCTACACTGAATGATAGTCTTTCCTTTGGACCAGAAGTGTTAGTCATATTGTCAGAGCTCGAACTGGACTTCGGAGGACATTTGACCTGTTCAGTGTCTCTATCTTCGACAACAGGTGAAGTTTCAGGTGAAGATGTCGGTTTCGTAAAAGCTGAATGGGAACTTGTTTTAAAACTCGTTGTTGGTGATCGGGAACGACTCTGCTGTACCTCCATATTGAACAAGAAATGTGATCATCACACCCGACCCCGTTCACTGAGACTTGACTGTAAACACGACATTTTCCATCACTAAATCGTCTGCTCGTTCACTGACAATATATTCCTCAAGACTTGTGTTAGCGGAAGTGACGTACTATTACTCCGTGCGAGAGGGGCAGACGCCGGTGCAGATTGTCCAATCAAATTTGCTGCCTGTGAAATTGACAAGAGTCAGGGATCGCCAAATGCCACGTGACTCTGTTTACACTGTGAGCTTGACGGGGAATTAGCTGAGCATGATATGATGGGAGGGGGAGGGCAGGGGAACTTCGGGTTGAAACGGAGGGGATTTGGACAGGGAGACGAGAGACTGGCGGATAATGAGAGATAGCAGTGGTGCGCAAGCGTCGTTGTGTTCGGGGTAAAATACCAGCTGAACAAAGCGTATTCAATGATGTGAGGACAACTGTAGATGATTGGTTCAGAAACCACTGCAGTCAGACAAACCAAGCGAAAAATCGCTCAGCGGCGTACCTGAACACAGAAACTCCCTCTCGCGACGTGAAATCCTTAAATATTGCTGCATATACCTGAAGCGATTTCCCCAGATTTATGCAAATCTTCCATCGTGCTGCGCTGTTGAGGATTCCAGACCAAGTCCACTTAAACCCCCCTCACGAGCTACCTAGGGTGTTATGGAGGGGGCTTCGCTGTAATCGCGTTTATATTCTAATGACGAGTTGAGCTCGGCTGGGTGTAACTTTATTAATGTTGAAGACAAATGGACGGAGGTGTTGAAGTCGGTATTTTCTATACATCTCATGTCGCCACATATTATAGCGAGTCTCTCATGCATTAAATATGGGGCATTTTATTAAGATGGCGAAGTCCAAACTTCACTATGAAGATACATCAGACTGTCATTATGTGTACAGCTTTGGTGATAATCACGTTGTCCGCTTTGCTGCCTTCGCACCCCGCCGTGGCATTTCTCATAATGAGAACGGTAATTTTAAAAACACTATGAGAGATCGTTTATCGCCGTACTAACCTCACGTGTTCCGTATTAATGATCCATTTACTTACCTCTTTTGCTGGAATGGTGTCTTTCTAAGCAAAATTGTCATTACTTTTTATTCGGACTCCGGTGGGGCAAAAACATTAGCTGGGGGGACGTAAATTAACTGCTGGAGCGACAACTCTCGATGTGAACATAGTCCTTTCTCTGATGTATGATCATGTTTTGACAGATGTAAAAGGAAATTAATTATTTTCTCAGATAATGTAGAAAAAATCTTAAATTATATAATATTTTATAGGATGTAGCATATGTGATCTACTTTGAAGATACCATACAACGACAGACAACATTTTCTTGGAAAATAAAATATATCTCTTTTTGTCATTTTGTGAGAAAAGAATTCACTTGAGACATTATTAAAACAATCAAAATCATTATCCTCGTCGTCGACATCATCATCATCGGTTGCAGCAGCAGTAGTAGTAGTAGTAGTAGTAGCAGTAGTAGTAGTAGTAGTAGTAGTAGTGTCATTATTACATTATGCCGTCACTGTTTGTATTGTATCTATAGCATCCATACCCAACGCCATTAAACCTTTTTCAGATACAAACGAAAGAATGTATAGCATGAATAGGAAACATTTCAGTTCTACCTGATCGCTCTCCGAGGAGCCTTGTTTGTGGGTCAGTATAACGCCCGTGTTCCCACTAAGTCCCCAGGACCCCCTTGTCTGGGCTGTCCGCACCCCCGGCTGTTTTATGACCACCCTACAACACAACATTTCAACCTCTGTCTCACAAAACCGGACTAAAGTTTCGGTCGTAGTTGCACTTCCCCTGTGAGTCTTCCAGCTTTAGAATTGTCGCTTTGTTCGATGTCGTCGTCTGGCGCCACGGACGCTGCAAATAACTGCTATATGCCCGCCTCCTCCCCCATCGGTAGGGGCTACATGATACACCGACCAAATCGTTCGTTTCATTTGTCTAAAATGAAAAGCTTCTTCGGGGACCATTTCAAAAGAAAGTATGAAAATACTTTTTTAAAACGTTTTCGTCGAAAAGATCGTTCAAACTGGAAAAAAACGCAATTTCCGTCACAGACAATGATTTAGTTTTATATAAGCATTTTGGCCATTTTTTACCGATCTGATCGTTTCAGACAGGCTTGCATATGATTTCATATTTCATCGGAACGAACACGAAAAAGTGTTTGAAATGTTGTTGAAGGTTTGAAGATGGGAACCAATCGCTGTTTTTATAAACATATCTGTGCATAATTTTCAGCATTATTTATCAACTCAAAAGCTATTGGTTGCGACCCTCTGGCTGGCTAATTTATTTCGTTCCATCACTTTTTCGCTTTTCTGCAAGGGTGAGTTACGTTTCGGGCAAAATATGCTGTACCCCGCTATCTGAAAAACGCCACCGCCTTTAAGGTACGACTCCGTTATTATTATAAGGTTGTATAAACTACTAACGCAAATATACAACCTACAACATACCCCACGTGGAAAGGACAAATTTTACTGAAAGTAATGTTCAAATCAATATGTTAAAGAACATTTCACATGCAGAGTAAGGGTCGTACTTGTTAAGAATTCATACTTTGATGAGCATACGTAATTAAACACGTGGTATCACTTAACACAGTTAAATTCTACTTTCAACAAACAGGTGTTGAACTATCCGTTAATATTGCTGCTTATATACCTACTACACGGTAGCAAAATCACAACTTCCACGTGCAATAACTCTGAAATGCATGTTTGACAGATGTCTCTAGGAGATTGATTGACATCAATTAAGGAACGTTGTTAATTGCCCGATACTGTAAGAGAGTGAGGTTATTAGCGAAGATGATAGTAGAGTTACGTTTGCTCAAGTGGTAGGTAAATCAGAGCTAAGTGCATCCATTCCAGATCGTTTATCTATACTTCCAGGAACCTAATTATGTTGCCGTTAACCGAAGACAGACCAATACGCATTGCATGGGGTCATTGTCATCGTATAACTCGGTTATTGTACAGCAGCATTCTTTCTCAATCATATCAAGACACACGCAATCGCCCGCTGTTACTCAACAAGCAGTCGCTTGATGTTGACTTACCAGCGCCTGCTAACACACCAGTCCAAGTGAGTGACCAGTGAGGGTTGTAACAGACCACATGAATGAGGATCGGTTGGTTGCATATTGTAACCTGATTGTCTCTCTCCCTACAACCACGTAAATGCCGGGATCGGGTGGTCAGCCATTTGCGTCGATTGATGTTTGTGCTGTTGATCACTGGATTGTCTGGTCCAGACTCGATTATTTACAGATCACCGCCATATAGCTGGAATATTGCTGAGTGCGGCGTTAACAAAACAAACCGAACCC
Source organism: Haliotis laevigata (assembly GCA_008038995.1). NCBI lineage: Eukaryota > Metazoa > Mollusca > Gastropoda > Lepetellida > Haliotidae > Haliotis > Haliotis laevigata. The sequence continues at coordinate 67,324 of VKKT01003453.1, read as the reverse complement.
TACAGCAAGGCGTTGATTGGATTTGATTTTCATGTAGTTGACCACTGGTTCAAAGGTCTATGGGCGGCTATTGTCAGCTCGAGTAATTGGAAATAAACAACAGTTAGTGACATTGATCTGATGGCGATGCACACTAGTTCTGGTTTACCGATGTTGGTCGAGAGAGGCAACTAACGGGATCGAGTGGTCGCTTTCCTGTTTGATGCATGATGTGGTATGTCGATTACTTACGTCGATGTTGCCTAACGCTTAGTCTCTGATATATACAATTATGACAGAAACAAATAACCCTTTGTAATTGAAAAGGAACCCAATGGGATGGGAAATCTTGAACCTTAGGACTTGCTACATTTAGAGTTTTTGCACTGCAGAACGGGTTGATTAGACTGACTGACTGAGTGAGTTTGGGTTTTTTTCGCCGCTTTTAGCAATATTCCAGCAATATCACGGCGGGGGACACCAGAAATGAGCTTCACTCATTGTACCGATGTGGGGATTCGAACCCGGGCCTTCGCCGTGAGAAGCCAACGCTTTAACCACTAGACTACCCCACCGCCCCGGGTTGATTGGAAAGGAAAATAATGTTGTTCAGGGACTGTGAGACAGAATAAGATTAATACTGATATTGCCAATCGCCGAATTGTCTTGTTCAGACTCCGCCGTGATATGGTTGGAGTATTGCTAAAAACGGCGTAAAACTAAACTCACTCACTTACTCTTGTTCACACTATTCAGACTAGTTTAGTTACAGACGGCCGTAATATTGCTCTGGTCGGAGTTAAACAAAAAGCAAACAAACTCTATCAACAAAAACAAAATGTTTCTTTGATATCTGCAAACTGCACACTTGCTGCAACATTTAGAGAAGTCTATTTTTTACTCTGTTCTTCCTCACAAATCAACACGAAACTTCTGGTACCTGAAGAATTGTTACTATTTACCAGTTCCTTTCTTTAATAAATGAACAAATGGAATTGTATTTTTATTCAGTCCAACACAGAATGGTCTCACATGGGAGGGCTATATCAACATGAAAGTCTAAATCATGTCTACCACATAATGGAAATATGTTACTATGACTACATTTGAATACAGTTGATGAAAGAATAAATATGCAGAGTATGAAAGATCTTTTTTATTATTTTTATTTAATTAATAAATATGGTGATAGCGAGATAAAAATATAAATCATGGTATCTTGTGAAACGCACTGTGAAACGCTGTCATCCCTTTCTTGATGGTAAACCCATTGTGTTTTATTGCGTCAACTATTCACGCATAGATATTTATTATAAGCCGGAGGCTGTGCGTGAATCATCTTTATGATTAGTAAACAAAATTCATTTGCGTTAGTTCATTGTTTGGATGTCATTGTACTCGCTGTCATTGTACACGGTGAACCAGTCGCCATAGGAACCTATGCAGAGTTGCGCCCCTTAGTTACCTTAGTTTTAACCCCAGATTTGCCCCGGGCCACTTGTGATTCTTTGTGCTCATTCTAGCAATGCTGGTGTTGCACCACTAGAATCTGCAACAGGCTGTCTGTCCACGTTCAGCAGACAGGCCATGATACAACTGAAGCGCGGTGTAAACCGGCTTTCAATCCAACACCCTTGCTAGACAACCGCAATGACAGATAATGATAAATGCACATGACGAGGGATGACACTCAAAACCTACAGTTACATACAGTTGTTAGTTGTATATTCTAGTTTATATGATAAGTTTCAGCATACTGTAAGTAAATTGCCAACTTAACTTAACTGAACACGTTTATAACGAACTGGCGAACATGATGAGCTTTTCTTTATCGTCCCGACCTCTTGGTGTATATTTTAGTCGAAATTCGTAGGACAGACCGCTACTAAAACGAATTAAATTTAGTGTTCTCTTTGAGTTGGTTATAACCGTAGTTTACGGAGTTGGTTACAACCGTAGTTTACGGAGTTGGTTATGTTTACGGAGTTGGTTATAACCGTAATTTACGGAGTTCGTGTTGGTTATAACCGTAGTTTACGCAGTTGGTTATAACCGTAGGTTACGGACTTCGT
>VKKT01003453.1:52319-62428 GCA_008038995.1 Haliotis laevigata | reverse complement strand
GAACCTTGCTACATCACCAGGACAACTACTGAACCTTGCTGCGTCACCAGGACAACTACTGAACCTTGCTACATTACCAGGACAACCACTGAACCTTGCTGCGTCACCAGGACAACCACTGAACCTTGCTAAATCACCAGGACAACCACTGAACCTTTGTTACATCACCAGGGCAACTACTGAACCTTGCTACATCACCAGGACAACCACTGAACCTTGTTACATCACCAGGACAACTACTGAGCCTTGATGCGTCACCAGGACAACTACTGAACCTTGCTGCGTCGCCAGGACAACCACTGAACCTTGCTACATCACCAGGACAACTGCTGAGCCTTGCTACATCACCAGGACAACTACTGAACCTTTGTACACAAACCGGCAACACATTCCAGAAAGCTTTAAAGCATTGACTAGGTATTCTCCGTTGATTGAAATGAACCAAACTGAAGGTACTGAAGGGGCGAAACAACCGTCAGTGTTGTATTGTGGTAATTCCTGATGCTATTTCACTTGCCATTGTTGAGGTGGTCAGAGAACCTCAACAGGGGAAGTGAGACTCCGTCTGCCTCTACTATTTGTTTATCAAATATATCACATCTCTCCGTTAGAGATATTCAAAAAACAAATGGTTATGACAAAGGTTTCAGCTCTCTGAGTTCGAAGGCTTCCGGCTCGTAAAGTGTTGTTTGTTTGTATTTTTAACGCCGCACGCGGCTATATCCCAGCTATATGACGGGGTCCGTAAATATTTGAGTCTGGATATCGATCAGATAATCCAATGATTGATATTATAAGCATCGATCTACAAAACTGGGAAACGATGACAAGCGACATCCGAGTCAGCTATGCTGTTTGTCGCCTCTAACGACAAGCATGGTCTGACGAAGACCAATCTCCGCAGCTCACGTCGTAACAAAGGTTCACGTGAGCGGTGTGAAATGAGGGAAGAGTCCTGTGTCCACTACAATCATCCAGAGTCCAAAGAACAATCAAAGGATTGGAAACATCTAGCCAAGAAGAAGGCAATGGAGTGGCATCGGCTGCTGGGATTACAAAGGACTTCAACTGGTGTACCACCTCCGGGGTCTCTTACCAATACACCCGTGACGGTCCGGTTTCGAATATTGATCTTCAGTAACCCATGCTTGTCGTAGGATGCGACTAACACGATCGGGTGGTCAGGCTCGCAGACTTGGTTGACAAATGTTATCGGTTCCCAATGACATAGATCGATGCTCATGCTGTTGATCACTGGATTGTCTCGTCGAGACTCGATTATGTACAGACCGCCGCCATATAGCTGGAATATTGCTGGGTGCGGAGTAAACCTAAACTCGCTCACTCACTCAAGACTAGTGTAATGCAAATCTGTACAGGCAATATGTTGGAATATCAGTCGCAAACTACACTAAACGTGTATTGTTTTAACAAGTCTTTGGCCTTGACCTTCCAGAACACCCTCCATATTCACCAGAGTCTGCACAGCAAAATGTCAACAACAGACTCGACGAAAGAACTTTGACGCATCCCGGAGAAAACCTTTCTGTACAGAGGTTTGTGGACCTCGGAGGGGATTTTGCTGGAACATATCTAGCAACCAATTCCATCACCGTATCCATCCATGAACCTATTAACCCCCTCCTATAGTCATACGGCAGGGTTAAATATGACCTTAACAACGCCCGTGTAGGATTAAACCTTTAACTATTAACCCGGAATTATACATATCTGTTTATCTAACGTTTATTGTATAACGGGGTTGATCAAATATTGTGAAATACGTTTTCGACGAAATGAAGGATTTCCAGTCATGTTAACAGGTGTGTTTGAGTGCGTGTTACAAGCAATCAGAATGTACATGTTTAAACAACAGAGGTCAAATTGTTTCAAGTATTGATTCAATTTGAATATACTTTAACAGAATGAAATAATATTTCTTTAAAATTGTGAAAAGCAGGTGATGCGTGTTCTCTGTATTATTGCACATGTGTTGCCAGTCAGTTGGCATCAATACTCCCCTACTTTTAACCATTGTAAGGAATTTCATAAAACATGAATACGCGCGCACTCTAACGCTGTATAGCTTTGATTTTATTCCCCGTTGATGCTTTTTTTTATATTTTTAAAGAATGCATCATTGCCCGATTTAAATAATGTTATACTAATTGGTAACGTTGTACGGTTTATGAAGTTCATCGATGGTTCTGGTGATAGGATTATCGGCGGCGTCCTGCATATGAACAGCTTACAGTCAGGGTGTGGATGTCATGGTGTTATAGGTGGGTTTTTGTGCAGAATGGATGCATGGCGGAGAGTGAACTGACACAGCTTGGTGTATATTACGATCCAACACAAGTTGTGTATCCGTAGTAGTTCCTTGAAAATTAGGGGGGCTTGGGGGGGGGGTAGCCTAGTGGTTAAAGCGTGAGGTCGTCACTCCGAAGGCCCGGGTTCGATTTCCCACATGGGTACAGTGTGTGAAGCCCATTATCTGGTATCCCTGTCGTGATGTTGCTGAATTATTGCTAAAAGCAGCGTAAAACTCAACTCACTCACTCACGCATTTAGACTAAGACACCAGATATAGTTTCAGCATGGCTATGCAGACACTTTTTAGACGCTTGAAGACACTACTGTCGAAACCTAAGATTGTGGGTTCGAATCCCAGTTTCTAGACTTGTCAGTACCATACGGTACCAGAAGGTTTTACTTGAATGGGAAATGTGTGTGTGGTCTGTATTAACTTTGGCACTGCACCCTCATTGCCCCCTCGTCAATATAAATACTGTTTATAACAACCACACTGTATAAAACGTCAACAGTCAATTACTGCTGGTGAATGTAAAACGACCAACTAATTAATATACCCAATATATACAGTACAGTACTAGAGTAGAACTACAGTATCAGCTGTCAACAACAAATACATATAAACATGTGACTGATCCTTGCTTACAGTAACAGCGATTAATATGCATGGTTGTTCGCATAAAGCAGAGGTCGTTATTAGCAGGGTATTTCTGTTAGGCTCAGTGTCTTCAGTCCGGCGTACATCTTGCTGTTGGTATGTTGATCATTTGGTATGTTGATCATTTGATCATTTGCAATCTGCACTGCCATTACAAAACGTAGTTTGTCCAACCTTAGGTAAACCATGTGTAACCCACGGCACGTCAAGACCAAGAACACTGCTAGACTGCAACAACATTCACGTTTTGACAAACAATAAATCGGTTGTTGTTTTTCTTGACTAAAAAAACTTCTGCCTTTGGTGCTAGCAATAATCGCAGATTCTGTCTGTCATGAGACCGCTGAAATCTACACTATATTTAAGCCTAAGAAATATCCCAAACAGAACTACGTGTGTGAAGAACTTAAGCGTTTTGTGGCAATGCTCTCACATATCAGCATTTTGATACGATGCGGTTCATAGATCTCCTCCGTTGAGTGTGTGTCAACTGTTGCCGCCAGATCTCCTGTCTACACACGATGCGCCTCTGATGGCCCAACATATAAGTATATAGATCCTTACGTCCCGCGTTGGTCTTCACACATAGCGAGCCCGACTGGGAGACCGACTGGCGCCCCGTCTACCACACAACACTATCGAATACCCTCCATGATAACCGTTATCAAAATGGGTATTTTCAAAAGTATGGAAGGTCCGTTCCGAAACAATTTCACAAAATGTAAATGCTTTCCACGGAAGTGCGTATGTCGTTAACCGGAAGTGCGTTATTCGTGTGTATAGTATCATATCCATGATTAGAGATGGTTATGAGCAGTCACAATGATATGTACCGGTTGTAATAGCTAACTATAGTGTTTTAATCACATTTCAGTTCATATTTTTCAGATCCAAACCGTTGTCTAGCTGTTAGGGTGTCTGCCACAGAGGGAAGATCGGTGGTTCGATCCCCAGGCCTCGCCAAACCAAAAGACGTAAAATATGGTATTTGTTGTTTCCCTGCCTGAACTCTGCATTCAGGAAATACATCAAGGACTGGTTGGTTCGGGGTCTGCGTTACGTATTCATTATTTCATTCATTCATTCATTCATTCATTCATCAGTGGGCAAGTACACTATAACTGACATAAGTCCGGACAAGTACACGTAGCCATACACACCCGCACGCACGCATATATTATCTCAAACGTCTCACATGGCTAGTGATAACGTATTATGCTGGCTTTCTGGGTTTTGTCCAATTCTGTTTCTGAACCTGAAAATGCTGCACAAAACCGCAGTAGCTTGCACGTACGACCGTTAAACACGTCACAATACGCCTCGATTGAACGGCCCAATAGTACGTACGTACGTGATATGATGGTACGACGCGACTGCACAGCGAGTGAGTTTAGTTTTACGCCACACTCAGCAATATTTCAGCTATATGGCTGTGGTCTGTAAATAATGGAGTCTGGACCAGACAATCCATTGATCAACATCATTAACATCGATCTACGCAACCAGGATACGATGACATGTGTCTACCACCTGATCCAGTTACTCGCCTCTTTACGACAAGCTTGGTTTACTGCACATCAATTGTAGTCCGGATCTTGCGTCTGCACTGAGCGACAGCATGTACGATATAACAGTACGATACGACTGCACGCCGCAGTAGTGTACGCGTCAGGTTAAAGTATATTTTAATTACTTTCTGAGGTTTGCATCGTTTGGGGCTTTGATCCCAAATTAACAAATATCGCCAGCTCGGGTAACTCTTCTCACTATATTTAGGGAATTACACAATGAGCGATTTTGAAAAGGACGTGTATGCCCCCAACAAGTCGCCATACTCTACCTGTGATAGCTGTGTGATGTTATCGTCATGTACGTCGTGAGTATTTAGCTCATCTCAGACAGCCTTGCCGTGTAACGGAAGTCGATACGGAACCAGTCTACAGCACAGAGATATCGCTCTGTAGAAACTCCGCCCCAATCCCGTGTAGTGTACGAGATATCTGTTGGAGGATTTTTCCTGTATCAATTACCTTGTGATTCTGATATTGACTTTGCGGGGCGATTAGGAAATTAGCTAGTTATTAAATGTTTCCAGTCGATAAAACTGGCGAACACAAAGAAAAAACGGATAGAATTGAAACTTTCAAACCATGCTTGTTGTAAGAGGCGACTAATGGGATCGGATGGTCAGGCTCGCTGACTTGGTTGACACATGTCATCACATCCAAATTACGTATATTACGTATTGTTGTTGATCACCGGATTGTCTGGTCCAGACTCCAATATTTACAGACAAAGCAACATAGATGGAATATTGCTGAGTGCGGCGTTAGGCAACTAACCAACCAATGAAACTTTCCAAACAAAGTCAAAGGGCATACTTTCAGCTCCATACAGTGTTCCCGCTGACCATCCCGCTGTCTTTCTCCATTCAATTATGATAATTTATCATTAGACTGCAGAAATTAAACACTAGACAATCAGGATCCACTGTGGTGATGCTAATGTTATGCAACCTTGGAATAGCACCACTTCTGTTTCCAATTTGTTACATAATTATAAAGGATCGTTTTTCTTACCTTTCTACTCTTAATTTTCAAAGTGCTCTTGACCCGGACTATGTGGGGACAATTCCGCGCTCTTTAAACCTACATACTAATTTTAGGTAATATAAGCGTTAATAAAAGCAGACACCGTCTCACCATCTAGCAATTGCTCTTACATTTAGCATGTGCTTTGGTTTTGCTCTGAGCTTTGATGAAAGTAAAGAGGCGTAATAGCAAATTATCTCCCATTACTCTCCCTTAGGTGCGCCCTCTGTGTACGATACATAGGCGCACGGACATACTGGTGTACGCAAGTGTAGAAGTGGAATTATTATGGCATTTATTTGACCGACTAGACTTTGATGTGTAAATAATCTGAATCCTATGTGAAACCGTTTGAGATTAAATGGCATGGGGATGTTTCAGACTTCGTTGAATTATACGCCTGAGGCGAATCCCGAAAATGTGTGAATATTTCTTTTGTGTTGTATCTATTTGTACATGTTTTCAGGTTTGAACATATAGGATGAAGCAGACTGGATATTTAACTTTAGCTTTTCTACTTTTGAGGGTCATATTTTAATTTCTAATCAGAGAAAATCTAAGAGAAAACAATATATTCATACAATGGCCACTGGCCTGTATACAATGTATACATTTGAAATTGTTTGCTGCATGAAGAAAGTGTGGATACAGAGTTCACTTCTCCTCATGGGTACAATGCGTGAAGCAATTCTGGTGTCCCCAGCTGTGATGTCATTGGAATATTGCTTAAAGAGGCGTAAAACCTTACTCACTCACTGAATGTACAGCCTGATCAACGAGAGCAGAATGTAAATGCACTATTTTAAGACAAAGACGCTATATAGTGTCTCCACAACTTCCGCCCCCTTTGGACTCTATGTGTAAAGTCCACAGAAACGGCCTTTTATTTATATTACGATTACGTTTTCATAAGCCGTGTTAGATCGTAGTTAACGAAATTTCACACACTAGAGAACGTAATTCCTATGATTTTGCTACTGGGTGGACACGATGTTTTACTGGCTGCCGCTGTGTGTCGGGACAGTCCCAGAACCACATTATTTTCCCCACTACCTAGCTAGCCCTCCAATGCTAACGCACCCCCATCCCCCCTAAATAAACCAAGTTCGAATCTCCCTTCTCACTAGGGCTCCTTTTCAATTTAAATTGGAATATTTGTTACTATCAAAATATATATAGTATTCAGAGACTAACCATTAATCTATTGGCGAGTATGCTTGTGGGTGTCAGGCAAAAAATAACCATAGACATTTTAATGCAACTTGAGTTACCGATGTAGTAGAACAACCTTACCCTTTGACAAAAACGTGTCATCTCCGATATTAGTGATCTATTCACTAAGTATTCGCCAATATTTTGGATTTTAGAATTAAGCCGTGTAGAATCTCTTTCGACCAAAAATCAAGTCGGGAAATTCTCTGACGTGCATCTCGTCTCCACGGCGTCCTCTTAACTCAACGTGTGTAATATTATCGTAAATTGTAAATTGTTTATGCGTCCAAACATTTCAAAACAAAAGACGAACCTTACCCATCCCTTCCAATTCTGTTTAACCAATTAAATACATCTCAGGCCCACGTATTAGTATATGTATATGTTCGTACTTTGAACAAAGTGCATCCTTATTTGCTTGATCTTTTTAAAAACAAAACATGTTTTCATTACAGTTAAACTAACTGACCTAAAATACAGACCGGCTGCTAAATGCGCTCATCATTATTTTGTCTTCTCTCTGCTCCAACACAAATTATTTTAATGATGCTAAATCAGAACACAAAAACAGGAAATATTTCTTAAAACGATACCCTGCATTAGAGCTCTGCCATAAACCTCCCACGTCCCACATCGGCGACACGGGAGCGGCGATATTAGTAGGGACAGAGGCGCATTAGCGAAGGGGAGGGGGTCTTAAAATGGGGACGCGGAGAGGCTTAATAGGATGGAGATATGTTTTCAATTATGAATGATAATTTTCATAATTTTTCTGCTCTTAGAAGCACGAGACGAGGTAGGGGATGCCATGGAATCACGTTTGAAATTAAAGCTTGTTCGCAAAAAAGATATTTGCAAAATTATTTAATTATACGTGGTGAGATTGCAAGTAACGGGATGGCTTCTATCAGAGTGGTTTAGATATTTTAGCTTTTGAAAGATGGAGCCATAATTGAGGCTTTCTTTCGGGGTCAGTTTTTGTCAGCGTGGGTATGGAACCAATTGTAATCGGAATCACATCTAAAATTAGAATGTTGTTTTTAAATAGATTACTGTATGTTATGAGTTTAAGCACCTTACACAAACATAACCACTAGATATGAATACAAACGAAAAGTGGGATCATTTCACGACAGAGTAAATTGTTTTTTCCACATTTCATGGTACAGGCAAACCTGCATAGAAAAGGGTCATAATAATACAATGGTACATGTATACAAATATAAAATGTACAAGCAATAAATGTTGACCAAAGTTGATCAATAATGAAAAAAACATTTGCTCAGTTCCCGTTGATAGGTAAACATATCTTGACGTATCATAGTGACGGACAACTTCATTTTTAAATATTCTACCTTTGGTCTAAAACCATTCGTGATGCATCTGTAGATATACTGTTTGACTACTAAATTGATTTCAGTAAAAGGATTACTGTTCTTCCTTTCATTCCCAATATAATGATTTTATTTGTAAATTCCAGTTGTAACTGTACTGAGTTTAACCATGATTCTATTTCTTTCCATAATTTAAAGACAGATTCACTTTCTCATTCACAAAATGGACATATAACGGCGAAGGTGTATAGCTCGTCCATACCGGCGTTGCAATCGTTCCCAGACATGGTATATATCAGTTTCCTATTTACCATTTAAATTATGTATTCGTGACACATTGACCGTGTTTTACTTATGGACTTGGCCTTTTAAGAGGTACATTATACCTCTTTCTGTTGGAGATTATAGGAAGAGATATACCCAGGGTATTTCAGGGATAAAGAGGAATCCTCACAGATCAAGGACATTCGCGCGGAAGTAATTCAATCATTTCTCCGGTAAATAACGTCGATTTGACCACCATAAAACCACTCAGACGTTCATACTATGGCGCGTGAACAAAACGCGTGACACTCAATAAACATGCCAATCGTAGACGAAACAAGGAAATGTACACTCATGTTCGTGACATGACCTTCACAATAACTGTTTGACCAGAGACTTTCGCAAGCCAGTTATGCGACGGGGTGTGTTATTGCCTTTTTAACTGTGTGAATTATTCATTTATTTATCATAATTGCTTACATGGGGATTTCCGACAATTAGGGGACACAAAACATCAGTGAGGGTACATTGAAGGGACACTGAATCGCTTAGCGAGGTTTAAAGATTCGTTGAATTTGAATAATAATTTAACATAATCCTTGCCCTCAACGGGACCAGTCATTATTTCTTAAAGATGTTCCTCTAACGAGGCTATTAACTAAAGCTATTGCCGAGCTCTGGTCCGAGACACGAGCGTGACACGGCTGCTCCCTAGGGAGACTTCGTTTAGCGATACTGCACCAATTACAAGTGGAGGAGAAATAATGGCCTCTTCATTAGAGCTGCTGTCGCTGACGATGGTGTTGTACAGAGTACTCGGTCTGGGATAAGGGGATGGACATTTGATTGAATTCAAGTTCATCTTCGTCTCATTATCACTATAATTGTAAAGTTACAAGTCATAAATTGGTCGATGCTCGGCCATTTGTAATGAACGTGAATAAAGAGCTCTCATTAAGGGCGATAACGCTATCTGTTCTCACACTTCAGGAGCCGTGAATTACGTCATATTGGACATGCGCAGTGGTTGTGGTGGTAGTATGACACGGTGACAGTTTGATGGTGAGCGATGCCCCGCCATGTGCTTATACCCTGTTAGTAGAGACAATCGACCCTGTCTCTTCACACCGTTCTACATGTGGAGTTTATTTTGTGTGACGTATTGTTACGTCAGAGTACTGTACGTCATATTTGTGATCAAGCAACGTGGGAAAGGAAGGGACCTACAACTGGATGACTAATGTCCTGTATTGGTGGTTAAGAGAATTTGACTAGCACGAGCCAGTGTTTCTGACAATGACAATAAAGTGTAATAAATCACTTGAGATGTGTGAGCGATAAGGACCTATCGACCATCTTCACTTTTTGTCTCGTGCAACACATGATGAACGGGCATCTATCAGTTGAGGGTTTGTTATCGATGTTCGATCTACAGACCGATGAATGAAAAAAAGTTGCGCAACGCGTACTCACTGTTTCTGCCCTGTTGGTTTTAAATAGATGTCTATACCAGGAAGAAATGGATAAACACACTATCCTTTAGTTGACCTATATCCTCACACAAAAGTGTACAGTCATATCTCTATAACTAAAATCAACTTCCTTTACTTAATATGAAAACATTAAAGCAGTAAGTCTAAACACCTCAATACCGATACCAATAGGGCTGCGCAATTTAACCGGTTTACCGGTATTTACCGGTTCAGACATGAAAACGATACGTATTGCGATACGCTG
>VKKT01003452.1:100554-113798 GCA_008038995.1 Haliotis laevigata | reverse complement strand
GGTTGTGGGGGTTGAGAATGTTGGGTTATGTGTGCTTATATGACCCCAACTTAAGTTTGAGCATTTGAACCCAACTTACATATGAGTATGTGAACCCAACTTACGTGTAAGTATATGGACCCAACTTACGTGTAAGTATATGGACCCGTCTTATATACGTGTAAGTATATGAACGAAACTTACGTGTGAGTATATGGAGCCAACTTACGTGTAAGTATATGAACCCAACTTACGTGTGAGTGAATGAACCCAACCTACGTGTGAGTGAATTAATCTAGCTTACGTGTAAGTATATGAACCCAGCTTACGTTTGTACATATGACACCAACTTAGGTGTAGGTATATGGACCATCTTACGTGTGTGTATATGAACCCAACTTACGTTTAAGTATGTGAACCCAATCTATGTGTGTGTATATGGATCCAACTAACATGTGAGTGTGTGAACCCAGGTTACTTCTCTGTATATGACCCAACCTACGAGTGAGTATATGGACCCAACTAACGTGTAAGCATATGAACCCATCTTACATGTAAGAATATGAACCAAACTTACACAGTAAATACAAAGAGCTAACTTACGTGTAAGTATATGAACACAGCTTACGTGTAAGTATATGAACCTTTGTTACGTGTGAGTATATGAACACAGGTTACGTGTAAGTATATGAACCCTTCTAAAGTGTGAGAATATGAACCCAGCTTACGTGTAAGTATATGGATCCATCTTACGTCTCAGTATATGGACCCAACTTACGTGTTAGTATATGGATCCATCTTTAGTGTACGTATATGAACACAACTTACGTGTAAGCACATGGATCCATCTTACGTATGAGTATATGGACCCAACTTACGTGTTAGTATAAGGATCCATCTTACGTGTGAGTATATGAACACAGCTTACGTGCAAGTATATGAACCCAACTTACGCGTAAGCGTATAAACCCTTCCTACGTGTGAGCATATGAACGAAACTTACGTTTGTGTGTATGGACCCAACATACGTGTGAGTGAGTATATGAACCCAACTTACGGGTAAGTATATGAACCCAGCTTACGTGTGAGTATATGGACCGAACTTACGTCTGAGTATATGAACCCTTCTTACTTGTGAGTAAATGAACCCAGCTTACGTGTAAGTATATGGACCCAAATTACGTGTAAGTATATGGATCCATCTTACGTGTAAGTATATGGACCCATATTAAGTGTAAGTATATGAACCCTTCTTACGTGTGAGTATATGACCCCAGCTAACGTGTAAGTATATGGATCCATCTTACGTGTAAGTATATAAACCCAGTTTACGTGTAAGTATATGGATCCATCTTTAGTGTGAGTATATGGACCCAACTTACGTGTAAGTATATGGACCCAACTTAAGTGTAAGTATATGAACCCTTCTTACGTGTAAGTATATAAACACAGCTTACGTGTAAGTATATGGACCCAAATTACGTGTAAGTATATGGATCCATCTTACGTGTAAGTATATGGACCCATATTAAGTGTAAGTATATGAACCCTTCTTACGTGTAAGTATATGAACACAGCTTACGTGTAAGTATATGAACCCTTCTTACTTGTGAGTAAATGAACCCAGCTTACGTGTAAGTGTATGGATCCATCTTACGTGTGAGTATATGGACCCAACATACGTGTAAGTATATGAACCCTTCTTACGTGTAAGTATTTGAACCCTTCTTACGTGTGAGTATATGACCCCAGCTAACGTGTAAGTATATGGATCCATCTTACGTGTAAGTATATAAACCCAGTTTACGTGTAAGTATATGGATCCATCTTTAGTGTGAGTATATGGACCCAACTTACGTGTAAGTATATGAACCTTTCTTACGTGTAAGTATATGAACCCTTCTTACGTGTAAGTATATGAACCCAACTTACGTGTAAGTATATGGATCCATCTTACGTGTAAGTATATGGACCCAACTTACGTGTAAGTATATTGATCCATCTTACGTGTAAGTATATGGACCCAGCTTAAGTGTAAGTATATGAACCCTTCTTACTTGTGAGTAAATGAACCAAGCTTACGTGTAAGTGTATGGATCCATCTTACATGTGAGTGTATGAACCCTTCTTACGTGTAAGTATATGAACCATTCTTACGTGTGAGTATATGACCCCAGCTAACGTGTAAGTATATGGATCCATCTTACGTGTAAGTATATGGACCCAACTTACGTGTAAGTATATGAACCCTTCTTGCGTGTAAGTATATGAACACAGCTTACGTGTAAGTATATGAACCCAACTTACGTGTAAGTATATGGATCCATCTTACGTGTAAGTATATGGACCCAACTTACGTGTAAGTATATGGATCCATCTTACGTGTAAGTATATGGACCCAAATTAAGTGTAAGTATATGAACCCTTCTTACGTGTAAGTATATAAACACAGCTTACGTGTAAGTATATGAACCCTTCTTACGTGTGAGTATATGACCCCAGCTAACGTGTAAGTATATGGATCCATCTTACGTGTAAGTATATGAACACAGCTTACATGTAGGTATATGAACCCAGCTTACGTGTGAGTATATGAACCTTTCTTACATGTGAGCATATGAACGAAACTTACGTGTGTGTGTATGGACCCAACTTACGTGTGAGTGAGTATATGAACCCAACTTATGTGTAAGTATGTGAACCCAGCTTACGTGTGAGTATATGAACCCAACTTACGTGTGTGTATGAACCCAGCTTACGTGTGTGTGTATGGACCCAACTTACGTGTGTGTGTATGGACCCAAGTCATATGTGATTGCATGGACCCAACCTACGAGTAAGTATATGGACCCAACTTACGTGTCTATATGGACCCAACTTATATGTTATTGAATAAAACCAACTTACGTGTTAGTGAATTTACCCAACTTACGTATAAGTATATGAACCCTTTTTACGTGTGAGTGAAAGAACCAAACCTAATTGTGAGTATATGGACCCAACTTACGAGTAAGTATATGAACCCAGCTTACGTGTAAGTGTATGAACCCAGCTTACGTGTAAGTATATGAACCCAGCTACGTGTATGTATATGAACCCAACTTACGTGCAAGTATATGAACCCAGCTTCGTGTGAGTATATTGACCCAACTTACGTGTGTTTGTTTGGACCCAACTTACGTATGTGTGTATGAACCCAACTTACGTGTGAGCATATGGACCCAACGTGCGTGTGTGTATGGACCCAACTTACGTGTGAGTATATGGACCCAACTTACGTGTGTTTGTATGGACCCAACTTACGTGTGAGTCTATGGACCCAACTTACGTGTGTGTGTATGGACCCAACTTACGTGTGTGTATGAACCCATCTTACGTATGAGTATATCGACCCAACTTACGTGTGTTTGTATGGACCCAACTTACGTGTGAGTATATGGACCCAACTTACGTGTGTTTGTATGGACCCAACTTACGTGTGAGTCTATGGACCCAACTTACGTGTGTGTGTTTGGACCCAACTTACGTGTGAGTATATTGACACAACTTACGTGTGTGTGTATGAACCCAACTAACGTGTGTATGGACCCAACTTACGTGTGTGTGTATGAACCCAACTTACGTGTGTGTATGGACCCAACTTACACGTGTGTGTGTATGAACCCAACTTACGTGTGTGTGTGTATGAACCCAACTTACGTGTGTGTGTATGGACCCAGCTTACGTGTTTGTGTATGAACCCAACTTACGTGTGTGTGTGTGTATGAACCCAACTTATGTTTATCTGTATTGATCCACCTTTCGTGTGTGTGTATATGAACCCAGCTTACGTTTCCTGTCTACGATGTGGCGCACTAGGGTGTTAACGTCCACAAAAACTTTCTACGATGTGGCGCACTAGCGTGTTAATGTTCACCAATCCTGTCAACGATTTGGCGCACTAAAATCTCAACGTTCACCGATAATGCCTATGATGTGGCGCACTCGGGTGTTAATGTTCACCAAACCTGTCTACGATGTGGCACCCTAGGGTGTAAACGTCAACCAAACCTATCTAAGATGTGGCGCACTAGTGTGTAAACGTCAACCAAACCTGTCTACGATGTGGCGCACTAGCGTGTTAATATTCACCAAACCTATCTACGATGTGGCGCACTAGGGTGTTAACGTCCACCAAACCTATCTACGATGTGGCGCACTAGGGTGTTAATATTCACCAAACCTATCTACGATGTGGTGAACTAAAGTCTTAACGTTCACCAATCATGCCTATGATGTGGCGCACTCGGGTATTAATGTTCACCAAACCTGTCTACGGTGTGGCACCCTAGGGTGTAAACGTCAACCAAACCTGTCTACGGTGTGGCACCCTAGGGTGTAAACGTCAACCAAACCTATCTACGATGTGGCGCACTAGGGTGTTAATATTCACCAAACCTATCTACGATGTGGTGAACTAAAGTCTTAACGTTCACCAATCATGCCTATGATGTGGCGCTCTGGGGTGTTAATGTTCACCAAACCTGTCTACGATGTGGTGCACTAGGGTGTTAACGTCCACCGAACCTATCTCCGATGTGGTGCACTAGCGTGTTAACGTCCACCAAACTTATCTACGATGTGGTGCACTAGGGTGTTAACGTCCACCGAACCTCTCTACGATATGGTGCACTAGGGTGTTAATGTCCACCAAACCTATCTACAATGTGGTGCACTAGGGTGTTAACGTTCACCAAGCCTATCAACGATGTGGCGCACTAGTGTGTTAACGTCCACCAAACCTCACTACGATGCTTCGCACTAGCGTGTTAATGTTCACTAATCCTGTCTACGATGTGGTGCACTAAAGTCTTAACGTTCACCAATCCTGTCTACGTTTTGGCGCACTGGGGTGTTAACATTCACCGAACCTGTCTACGATGCTTTGCACTTGTGTGTTAACGTCCACCAAACCTATCTACGATGTTGTGCACTGGTGTGTTAACGTCCACCAAACCTGTCTACGATGTGGCGCACTAGTGTGTTAACGTCCACCAAACCTATCTACGATGTGGCGCACTGGTCATTTAACGTCCACCAAACCTATCTACGATGTGGCGCACTAGTGATTTAACGTCCACCAAACCTATCTACGATGTGGTGCACTAGTGATTTAACGTGCACCAAACCTATCTACGATGTGGTGCACATCCAGTTGATTGAGCTACAGTACCTTCAGTTAAACTTGACACACCCTGACAGATCATTGTTAGCTGGTGAACATTGTGATCACTTTCAATATACCTCGATCCATAACGCTAGAACGCAGATATGTAAAGACCAACACCTGTCACTATATCAAACTTGAATATTCAACGTTATATCAAGCGAAAGCAAATATGACAGCAATAAATTCTCCTGTTTCCATGGTAACGTAACGGTCCTGTGATTTATCGATCTAGATGAACATTGGGAGATAGCTTCAGATATATGTTCACCATATACCCATATCATTATAGTTAAAACAACATCTGGCATGATCGAAATGCTGAAGTAATTATTTTATCACACCAAAACGGTTGGCCCTAAAAGCTACCGGAGGTCACGGCACCATATTCTCATTGCCATTGTTCGACAGAATATCAGATTGAGGCATCACTTGTTTTGTCAATTTTCAGATTTTATACTTTAATAAAGTTTTTTTTGTGATAAGGGAAGTTTGAAAAGTGTGAAACCCGTTGTCTGTCATCACCAACGGCCCAAGCTGTCACTTAGTGTAACTCCTAGTATTTCGTACTTGTATGGCGACAGCTTTCGGCTTCCGAGGCAAGTCCATATGTATATAAATTGTCATCTGCAGCAAACAGATTTTCACTTATGTTCTGTCACTTAACACCGTAGGACATCCGTGGTTCCCCGTCTCCAAAACTCGCCTTCAAGTTCTACCGGAACCACCATAGGCCAACTTGGTACAGAACCTGGTGAGGTGATGCTTGTTATGCTGGCAGATGCCTAGATCCTGCCGTGGACGGCAACGGAAACATTTGTTGTGAAACATTACTGATGTTTCTCGCAAAACTCGGAACACTTTCTCTTTCCCTGAATGTGAGTGTTAAGTTATCGTATTGAACGTTCTGGTAGCGTGGATTGTCGTGGAATAACAAGCGGCATGAAAGCGTCTGAGAATCAAAGACATTTGACCAGTTTGAAGACGAACGGGATGCAATTTGTTTAAATTAGATACAGAAACGGTGGAGATTAATAACCTTGGACGGTCCTCAGAAACTAATTTTCCGTTAATCGTATTCCAATTGTGAATTTTGACGCCCAGCGTATTCAACTTCGATCGTCTGCCCATTGTCTTAACTTATCAATTTGGCGGCAAAGTCAGCAGCACAGAGAACATTTGCAAGATTTTTATTAAACGCGGTCGTCTTCTCGTTAATCAACGATAGCTTTATATCAATTGCTCTTGCTGACTAGAGGTGTCAAAATAAAGCGCACCCCTCGCCCTGCGCGGCAGAACCAAATGAAGCCAACGGGGTCTTTATTGAGCAATAATGGCCGCCAACTCGGAACATATTTGGCGTGAGTGACACGAGAGAGTTTAAACGAATATGAGTTACTTTTACGGAGACAATTTACTGACGTCAGTTGAGGGTCAACGTGAGACGTCCCCGGCAATATACACGGAAATTTACCCATACGCCGCTGCCATGATTCCTACCAGGACAGAAGACGGAATAGGACAATTGTCCGTCAATGGTTACTCGCCAAGCACGTACCCCTTGGTTCCCCAGGCCTACGTGTGGACGGACCACAGTTTGGTAGTCCCGAACCAGGCACTCGCTGTCCAGCACTCACAGCTCAACTCCGGGACTCGCTACATACAGGGAAACGACGGGGGTGAACTCGACGTACGTTCAAGAAAACGTCGTTTGCCGACCGTTGCTCAACGCCGAGCGGCCAACGTTCGGGAGCGGCGCCGGATGTTCAATCTTAACGAAGCTTTTGATTCTCTGAGGAGGCGAGTTCCCACTTTTGCTTACGAGAAGCGGCTTTCAAGAATTGAAACGTTGCGTCTTGCTATAGCATATATAGCATTTATGACAGAAGTCGTAAACGGGAAGAGCCCGGATGATATAAAATTGAATATCTACAGGAATCAAACGGTGAACGACTATGGGCGACGGCAACCGCCGTCAGCGATTTGTCGGCACGAGTCTGGTTTCAGCCTAGATTCGACTGGCGAGTCTAACGTCGACGAGGGCAATGTGAACAACGACGAGGAAGTATTCAGTGAATATGAATCAAACGGGGACGAATAGAAATATAGAACTACTAGCTGTTATTTGCGAGTGCGGTTGTAAAATGTAAACGGTGTGGTGACAATCTAATCAGGTTAAGCGTCTTTTGAAAAGTTTAATATGAAATCAATTATATTTTCTACGAACCCGGCAAATAATAATTGTATCTGTGATTATTAAGACGTTGACTTGTCACAAGTATTCCTTGGAAGCAACGGGAAGGTTACGTTGACTTGCTTTCAAAGTTCTAAAATAATCGTTTCTGAAACAATGGTGAGCATGCAGTGCATGTGTTTCAGGAAATGTGCAGTTTGTGTTTTTCAGCATTAAAATGTCTCTACCTGTAATGGACAACTTTCAGACAGCATTTGATACACGTTGGATTATCGTTGACATTTGTTTTACGTTTCATACTTGGATTATATTTCACTGGGAGCTGATGTGCGGATATTACACATGGTTGGTTTTCTCCAAAAGGAAGTACATGCTTATAGTAATCTGTTTCATGTTTCTATATTGTTTTCACTTGGTTTGTTGTTGACAAAGGGTTGTTATTTCTATCAAATCAAAATTAAAATCATGTCATTTTTAATAATCAAAGATTTAATTCAAATACTTATCTTGTCTTTTCGGAATAAATCTTTATCGTGTACATGAACCAAAAACAATTACTTTCGGTTTCTGAATGTGAATTTATTAAATCTCAGTAAGGAATAGTATTTCTCCTTATTTTCAGCGGAGTATTTCAATAAAAGAATACTTTTACAGCTCTAATGAAATAAATGTAAAATGCTTCTTTCAAATATTATTGGCATTTCGCATACGGTTTTTCTCTACGTTAACACGTAGTTTTGTTGGTGTCTGTAAACGGCTGGCAATAAAGTAGCAATGGTTCCTTACTCGTATGTTATTGTTTCCGTTTACCGCTCGAGATGTTATTACAGTCATACTGATCTAAACAAAACACATCAAACCTATGTTTTGTTCGGAAATATGGGACGTGATCGGTTTGTTTGTAATTAGGCTGTAACATTACTATGATTAAACATGATAATTTTAAACAGTGTTTTCCAAAAGGTACTGTAGGAGAGGACAAGATGTACACCATCAGTCCGCCTCAGCTGACAGACTGGTGATGTTTCCGACATGGTAACGGCTATAAACGCTTGAATTACAATTCAACTCAAAACTCCCTTGTCAAATCATAAAGGTATTCATTTACCCTACAAAATCAATTTTATGATGATGATTAAAAGGTTTTAAATCGCGTTTATGATTCCATGTGCGTCCCCTCCTTATGATAGTTTATATTTAATTATAGGCACTACTGCGTACACTGTTCCTATACTCCCCGTGGTAATCCAGGCAGGTGTATGCTGCATGAAGTGTATGCTGCATGAAGTGCATGTGTATCCACCAATTGTTGTCTGTTTTCTAAGCTTTCTTCCGTTAAAACTGCAGTTATTCGGTGTTGTCTGCCTCAAATAATTTCTTTACTAACAGAATGGGTGACCTTATGTTTTAAATGAAACTGAACGGAAGGATTTCAAAGCTCTTTAATCAAGATGATCTTCAACATAGGAAACGTATATATTTACATGTTTGTGAAAACAGACAGGACTTTTACATGGAATAAAAACACGTTTAAACTGTATTTAAGTTACTTTTCAATTTTCCCATGAAATATTTACACTTCTATCTCAATTTCCTTTCCTTTGTAAAATATTAAACGTGGACTAGTCTCGATTATCAGTGGACACAAATGTCATTACACGTGACATACAAACTAGTGGTGCTAGGTTTTTTTTATATTTCTGATACTTTTTTTATTTCGTGTAAGATTCGGCGTATGGATGTTCTTGGATAACCAGGCAACGGAGACAAGTTTGTGTAATAACAAAATACACTTTTACTTTCACATTTGTCTGAGGTTTTGTAGACTCAATATTCGTTCGACCCAGTTCCATAATAAACATTGATGTGATAAAAATATTATCAAAGGTCATCATGATAATAATGCATTTGATTCTCTTAAACTACTATTTGTTTCCTTTAAAGAAGTATGTGATAGTTTGTACAGGATGCCTCGTAGTTACCTGATAGCCAGCCATTACAGTCGCTGTCTTCATCCCACCAAAATAATCGTATATTTCTTGTCCAAAATCTTCTATCGATAATATTACTACAAGCTCATGAGAGAAATGATAATGCATGCTAAATTTTATTTAAATTTAATAAATACAACTGTGAACAGTTTAATGCCTTCAATATACATTGTTTTCCTATTGTAGACAGCCAACAACGCAATGTTAGGAACGACACGGAAACAGTCAGATTACCGGTGCGGGACCAGCAAGTGTGTTTAGATAACAATCTGAAATTTGGGAAAGTCAAAGTATGCACATGAAAAACTGGGTTTACCCGCAATCTACAAACGTTATCGAAACGTTACCCGCATGAACCAGTCCTGTCAACGCTGCAAACTTTGATGCTAACATCATCGCCATCACTTTCTAGCGGCGACTTCTTCTTTGTTTCGGGGAAGTCAGCATCAAACATGGACATTCATGTTCCGCGAGATTATTACCTGAGTTGAAACTATTTCGAAATTCTCTATAATAAAGGTGAACATTTATCGATGTCAGCTTCTGCATTGTGAGGGACGTTTCGGGGAAACTGCTTCTTCATCAGTTAAATAAAACAAAATAAACAAGCTGACATACATAATCTTCCTCATTGTATGTGTATCTACTCTACATGACAACTCAAAGACTTTGTCTGTGACGTCTCACGCGTTCTGTTTTCGGACCTGTAGCAACAGATACAAATATATATAACACGCATATATTCCGACCAGGTGTAGTCAGGTTTGTGTCTACTCTAAATGCCTCTGGTGCTCTTCAAAATTAAATGTTTTCTCAAAATTTGGATAAGTCTAATTTTTGTGACTAGCTACGTAATAAAATTATCGCCAATTGCAAATATAAAGGAATCGTTTTAATTTCCTTATCAGAAACATTTAAACTTGAAATAAATTTCGAATTCTATAAAATAGGCTTGTGCCATGTTTTACCCACAGGTTATTCTAACATCACACACCAGCCAGCACACGCCACCGATCAATACATAACTACAACAGGCTGGCGCTGTGCCGCTGTGGCTTGTCCCAACGCCGTCATTAACGACGTCCCAGCTGTGCCCGTCACACAATACCCCGCGATATGTAGATTCACGAAGTATGTCAAATACACCATTATCTTTCTACCTGTTTGGATAATATCCTGTATATCACGGGAATACATGAACGCAGTATGGCAACTGTACATAAAGCGTCCAGCGTATTAATGTTCTCAGGACATGTAGTGAATAATTGCTGAATATATTATCCTGGAAGCCGTATCTGTAGTGAGTGAGGTGACGGAAACTGTGCTACTGCGGGAGATACGCACATTTACTGGGGGGTTGTTGGCGATATGAAAACTTAAATAATATTGCAATTAAAAATTAAGTAATGCGTTTATTTTGTCTCAGTTTCTTTCGTGACTGTCATTTTAAATTTGTGACTTGGTACATATTACAAAATTTTAGATTATGTTCTTTTTATTATAGAAATTTATTAACGATTATGTTGAATCGAAGTTGAGATCCTATTTTTGCTAATTTAATGTGTGCATGTATCTTCAAGAACGCACACTTTCAACTAATACAGGTATTTTGTAGAATTATTTTCTTTTTGAAATATACTTCAGTGTTTTGTTTGTTAAACTTGCTGATCTTTAATATTTTTTGTAATATAGAAATTGGTGAGTCGTTAAAATCGAAATTGCTATCAATATCAACGTTCATGCAGTCTGTGTTACTACTCGGGTACTACAGCGATCTCTGATATTGCATGTAGTTAGTATCGTGGTGAATAGTCCCAATTCTAATATGAGAATAGTTACGCATCACCATTTATACATTTATATTAGTATTAGTATTTATCATTTTTATTGTGTTATTAACGCTTCACAGATCAGTCATCAACCATGTATCAACAGACAGTAACAAATTACATTCACTTTATAATTTAAAATATAATAGTTCCCAGTATTCTAATGCACGAGATATGACAATGACGACAATGATGACAATGATGACAATGACAATACTTTACTACCCTTTACATCTGAAAATGATCAGATAATTAAATATTAAAAATGACATAAAGGGTAAGTAAACACAGGACAACACAATACACAAACAAAGTTAACATTCATTTAATACATGGTGGAATAAAAAAATTAGGAAACTCTTTTTCTTTTAAAATGGGGCATTTGGTAACAAAAATAAAACGTGGCTGGAATCAGATAAAATGATCTCAGCGAGGTTAAAAACACGGGAATTAAAATGAGAAGGTTAATCTGGAACAGACACACCAGAGATTTCACTTGCAATTAAATGATTTTGTTAAGATAAGATTTGCTTTTGATACTAACAGGGCCATACCAGCATTGAATTAATAAGGTTCAAATCCTTCAACAAAACAACAGTAAAACAACAGCATCACCTTTTTGCTTACGTTAGAAGATCTTAGTTTGCGCATAAAATACGATATTTGCTGGCATTTCTTAAAAATAATATCAGTGTTTGGACCCTACTGTAGTTTACTGTCGATACTAGTTCCAAGATATTTGTTCTGTGTTACAATTTATACAGTTTCACTCTTGATTTCAACAGGCATATTGTCACCTTTTTTGCATCTAAAATCCACGATGAGTTCTATTGTTTTCGCAACAGTTAATTTGCAGGTAGTACCACTGCACAACATTCTGTGACCAGCTTCTGTCCCTTTAATCAGACCGATATTCGCAAGGAAAACCCTGGGAAATTCAATGCGCACTTTGATATGTTGTATTAACTCCATGCTGATGTGTATCTTCATGAAGATTGCTCGCACATCCCTCTATTTCCATAATTCACTGCCAATGATACATTCCAGCCTAACAGATAAGTGCATCTGTACTGAATTGTAATCGAATATTTTATTACATCTCTGAACTTCCACGTGCATGTACAGAAAACACCCACTCTGAAGACTGCAATGAGCAGGTGTCTGAGACAGGGAGGAGGGGTCCGCTTTAGCATCCACAAGCGTCGGGGCTCACATCCCAGCGGCACACAGTGAGATGTATAAAATACATTCGACGTCGTTGACCCTGACGCTCCAACTCCAAGACTCTCGAATTCGTTTGGAAAGAACATGTAATATTTTCATGGTGGGCCAGATTTATACACCGCTGGTGGTAAGTCTAGTGGCATCTGTTGCGGTATATCACCAAGATTGGTTGATATCGGATGTTTTGTTCACAACACAACAAGAAGCGATCTTCGGGATTAATGTACACATACAATCTGTACAATCTATACAATTCCACCAAAATAAATAATTATTGACGCATGTTGTTCTTTTAGATATCTGTTTGGTCGTCAGTATTTTAATGTATAATATAATAACCTGAAAGTTTTTCATCTTAAATAAAAAAATACTACAATTCTGTGTCCGGTAGTGTAGTGACAGGGTCGTCCATATACTTGTCACTGCTGTTTTGTCTTCTACGAAAGATTGACTTTTTCGGCAGATTCTTTTGTGTTGACGTCATACATTTGGAAAAATAATAATCATAATAATATAGTGAAACATGGCACATATTGGTTGCTCTGTGTAGGCGTTAGGATGTCAATATGGTTTAAACACATTTATATTTTCCAAAACGGATTGGTAAACAAGCAAAACTATTAAAATATGGAAGGTGGGGTGGCGTGGCGAGAGGCTTTTGTTAAAACATAATCTGTTCCCGTAAATGGTGTAATAGTATTAGCTTCTGATCTGAACCAGATCTAATGTGCTCTAGGTTGAAAGTGTGTGTGGGCATCAGTTTTTATGTGTTTCACGTAGCCACCAAATTCTGAACATGGACAGGTATGTCCGGGGGGAGG
>VKKT01003452.1:33523-43983 GCA_008038995.1 Haliotis laevigata | reverse complement strand
TAACACACCAGCGTGATAACCTCGGTATCATATTATGACAGTCTAAGATGTTATTGTTGAAGGCAGTATTCACTATAACACACCAGCGTGATAACCTCGGTACCATACTATGGCAGTCTAAGATGTTATTGTTGAAGGCAGTATTCACTATAACACACCAGTGTGATAACCTCGGTATCATACTATGACAGTCTAAGATGTTATTGTGGACCTGACCTTTCATATTTGCATGTTTAACCTATGTGACCCCAACAAATACCGTATTTCATCCTCTGGCTTTATGCTGCCGGGGCACAGACAGCCAAGTCCTTTGCTACGCCGCAGTTAGCTGTGCAGAGTTATGTCCCCTGGGCGTGTCATGCTATTTGGCTGGAAGTCGGCTCGCCAGGAGTTGTGACACTTGAGCGTGTCAGGATATTGGGCTGGAAGTCGGCTCGCCATGAGTTATGTCCCTTGAGTGTGTCAGGATATTGGGCTGGAAATCGCAATGAGTTGTGCCACTTGAGCGTGTCAGGCCATGAGTTGTGCCACTTGATCGTGTCAGGATGTTGGGCTGGAAGTCGGCTCGCCATAAGTTGTGACCCTTGAGCGTGTCAGGATATTGGGCTAGAAGTCGGCTCGCCATGTTTATTTCAAAATCTGCCAGCGGCATACATGTCCTCAAGGATTCTAAGTCTACACAGTGAAGAACCGACACAGAACCACCCGGGTCGACATTACTGTAAGACCTGGCTGTATTTATATTCGTATGACTCTGGCATCCTGTAAGTGAGGGACGGCAGGGGAATTGGTAAATGTCGGTACATGGGTCTGAATGTGTAGCCCATGTGCAGCCACATCAGGAACTCGTTGAGAGATCATGTAAGATCAACTGTGGATATAAACTCGGGAATTCATTTTAATCTGCGATGACTTATTAGTAGAGACGAAAAGTCACAGAGGGAGTGAGTGAGTTGATAGACTTCACGCTAGGACAGGCTTCAAGTGGACACTCAATCACGTTTGGTGCCTGCTAACTTAAATAGTTATGGTGCCCGCCTACATCAGTATGATGCCCGCCTACATCAGTATGGTGCCTGCTAACTTAAATAGTTATGGTGCCCGCCTACATCAGCATGGTGCCCGCTTGCATCAGTATGGTGCCTGCTAACTTAAATAGTTATGGTGCCCGCCTACATCAGTATGATGCCTGCTAACTTAAATAGTTATGGTGCCCACCTACATCAGTATGGTGCCCGCTTACATCAGTATGGTGCCTGCTAACTTAAATAGTTATGTTGCCTGCCTACATCAGCATGATGCCCGCTTACATCAGTATGGTGCCCGCCTACATCAGTATGGTGCCCGCTTACATCAGTATGGTGCCTGCTACCTTAAATAGTTATGGTGCCCGCCTACATCAGCATGATGCCCGCTTACATCAGTATGGTGCCCGCCTACATCAGTAAGGTGTCTGCTAACTTAAATAGTTATGGTGCCCGCCTACATAAGTATGGTGCCCGCCTACATCAGTATGGTGCCCGCTTACATAAATGCCTGCTAACTTAAATAGTTATGTTGCCCGCCTCCATCAGCATGATGCCTGCCTACATCAGCATGATGCCTGCCTACATCAGTATGATGCCCACTTACATCAGTATTGTGCCCGCTTACATCAGTATGGTGCCCGCTTACATCAGTATTGTGCCCGCCTACATCAGTAGTCATGGTGTCTACAAATAGACCTATGATGTCCCCAAACATACGAGAGAACAGTGAGGTACCAGGCACTATATCTGCAGTACTTCACTCATACCTCCACCGGCGGCCCCTCCCTGCTGTGCCCCTATGATTAATCTACCCATGGGAAGTAAGCGACTGTTTCCCATCTGGCTTATTGTTTCTGGTACACTCTATATATTAATAAGTTCATTGTACACAGGTGAGTCTTTAAATCTCACTGCATACACATGAAATCGAAATTTCAACTGGTGATAGTCTGGAAAGACAACCTCGTAATTTTACAGTAACGACATGGAACTCAGTTTATATGTTGCCATAAGTTTTGCCGTAAAGGTAAACTTAATGAGATGGAGTGTAAAGGTAATCTGAATGAGATGGAGTGTAAAGGTAATCTTAATGAGATGGAGTGTAAAGGTAAACTTAATGAGATTGAGTGTAAAGGTAATCTTAATGAGATGGAGTGTAAAGGTAATCTGAATGAGATGGAGTGTAAAGGTAATCTTAATGAGATGGAGTGTAAAGGTAAACTTAACGAGATGGAGTGTAAAGGTAAACTTAATGAGATGGAGTGTAAAGGTAATCTTAATGAGATGGAGTGTAAAGGTAAACTTAACGAGATGGAGCGTAAAGGTAAACTAAATGAGATCGAGTGTAAAGGTAATCTTAATGAGATGGAGTGTAAAGGTAAACTTAATGAAAACGTTGGTGATCTATGCGGGTAGAATACAGTACGACCAACAGTGCAACCACGTGGGAGCGTAGCGACACACCAACATGGAAAGAACGTGCAGCATGAATTGTTAGGCTGTGATTTTCATGTGTCTGTCACCACAGATGAAAAGACAGTGACAACATGCCGCCTCTGACAGAAGAGCAGCAAGACAGGGGTCAACACGTGACAGATCCGGTGGACCACGTGTCACAACTGTAGGACAGGTTCCTATCGACTCGTCACCTCTGTGATAGACACCCCGGCCACCTCTACAGCTACAGTAACAACAGGGTGAGTGACTTCAGCCCAAACAGTGAGGAACCGTGTACACGCCGCATTGTTCGCCCGAGACGACCAGCTGAAGGCGTCATTCTGACTGATCAGCAACGTCGGCTGCGACGTAAGTGGTGTCAAGAACGGCCACAACAGCGCTGGAGACGTGTTTTGTTTAGTGACCCGCGTCTCTGTACAGGCGGAAGACGTCGTGTTTACATGCGTCGTGGGGAACGTCATGCTGCAACCTGCATACAGGAAGTGGACAAGTTGGGTTGCCGGGATGTAATGACAACGCCCCACCATCACACGACAAAACAACTGCTTGCTTAAGGAATCACAATCAAGTACTGTCATGGCCGTCAAGGTCTCAAGATCTTGGGATGTGTACGATCACGTCATCCGCAGCCACAGAACCTCCAACAGTTGGCAGAAGCACTTCAGGAAGGGTGATCAGCCACAGCCACAGAACCTCCAACGTTTGGCAGAAGCGCTTCAGGAAGGGTCATCATCCACAGCCACAGAACCTCCAACAGTTGGCAGAAGCGCTTCAGGAAGGGTGATCATCCACAGCCACAGAACCTCCAACATTTGGCAGAAGCGCTTCAGGAAGGGTCATCATCCACAGCCACAGAACCCCCAACAGTTGGCAGAAGCACTTCAGGAAGGGTGATCAGCCACAGCCACAGAACCTCCAACAGTTGGCAGAAGCACTTCAGGAAGGGTGATCATTCACAGGCCACAGTTCCTAATCTGACTGGTTCTATATGGTGACGGTGCCAGGCAGTTCTGGCCTGTCATGAGGGCCATACAAGACATTGAGAACAGATGACCTTCACCTTGAAATTCGATTGTTTCATGCGCCATAATGAAACTCGGTCAGTGGGATGATCTGTTGATGACCACTATGATCCATAAAGTATACATTTGAAAACCACTTTTGCGTTTCATTTTTGCAAAATATACATTAGATTGCATATATTGTGGCCTTCAGCAACCTTGTCGACTAACGGGATCGGGTGGTCAGGCTCGCTGATTTGGTTGACACATGTCATCGTATCCCAATAGCGTAGATCGATGCTCATGGTGTTGATCACTGGATTGTCTGGTGCACACTCCAGTATTTACAGACGGCCGCCATATATTGCTTTGTGGGGCGTTAAATAACGACTATACCAAACCAGAACATACATTATAATGTACACATTATATTATATTCATTATATTGTTGTAAACATTCTCAGTTACACTGTCCTTGCAATGGGTGTACGCGACTGTAAGACTCTTGTAAATTCCGTATTTCCTGAGGCGCGGAAACTCCGCCTACATGGTTTCGTATGCTTTGGTTATTGACCAATCAGAATTCGACAAATTTATGTGTATACATACACACACACACACACATTATATTGTATACAATATATTTATATACATTATATTCTATACATACACACACACGGATTACATTGCATACAATATATTTATATTAATACATTATATTGTACACATTACATTCTATTAATATATATACTGTACACACTATATTTATATACATTATATTGTACATTTTATATTGTACACATTATATGGTACACATTATATTGTACACATTACATTGTATTCATTATACTGTACACACTATATTTATATACATTATATTTATATTCATTATATTGTACACATTATATTGTATTCATTATCTTGTACACTTTATATTGTACACATTACATTCTATTCATGATATTGTACACACTATATTTATATACATTCTATTTATATACATTATATGTACACGTTATATTGTATTCATTATATTGTACACTTTATATTGTACACATTACATTCTATTCATGATATTGTACACACTATATTATATACATTCTATTTATATACATTATATGTACACATTATATTGTATTCATTATATTGTACACATTATATTCTATTCATGATATTGTACACACTATATTTAAATACATCCTATTTATATACATTATATTGTACACATTATATTGTATTCATTATATTCTTCACACTATATAAATACACATTCTATTTATATACATCATATTGTACACACTATATTTATATACGTTCTGTTTATATACATTATATTGTACACATTACATTGTATACGCCCACACTGAAGTTTTGCAGATCTTGTAGTTACGTCCCTTAGTAGTGTCAGGATCCGCTCATCCTTGTTTGAAAGTTTTGTCCTCTTGACGATATCCGCGAGACCGGTACACTCTGAAATGCTGTGATATAGCGGAAATGTATTTAAACCCAACTGACTCACTCATTCTGAGACCAGAGAAAAAGGATGTCAATAAAGGTCTTCATTTCCTTTACCACAACAAGCCTTTACATCCAGGCGTTATTTTAGCGATCCGTAATGCAAAGTGTCCGGACTGAAGAGGTCTCAGTTATCGATGGGCCACTGTTCATTGTAAGGGATGTTGTACATCATTTGTTCTTTTGTATTAAGATATGGGATCACGTTTTAATATCAATAACAGCGCCTTTTATCGGAGGAAGCATTATTGGGGTTTTTCTATGTCCATGTATCGACGCCGTCAATACGCCCCTTTAGCTGTAGTCCAAACACGTGACTGGCGTGCCGCATGGTGTCATCAGCTATCCATTTAAACATCTCACCAACACTGGTGGAATATTCACACCATTCGTTACGCTCCGGTGTATAGAAAACGTTTAGGATTCAGAACAAAGATAGATACACGATTACTAAGTTATATCGTACAGTGACACCTTGTTTCATCTCAAGTCACGGACATAAATCACAGCGACCGACCTTAATGGTCGAAATGAAACTGACCCTGTGATTACGGCTGTAGGCTGGCGTTCAGCAGGTGTGAGAGATTGCTTGGGCAGTTTACGATCATCTGTTTACTTTAGTCCTGCTTTATGGCGAGCTCGACCCCGGTGGTTTAAAAAATAATTCATGAAAGCAAACTCTGAATTGTAATCCAACGGAGTGGCTTAACCATAGAATCAGGATCAGCTTGTGCCACGTGCCGGATTAACTTTTCGTTTCGAAAGGTGTCCCAGTCCTTCTTTTGTGAAATAGGTCCGATGCAAGGCTGACTACTCCTTCGTATTTTTAAATTAATCACGCTTATTAACACGGTCTGCTGGGGTCACTTTGGTATTAAATTGAACACGAATGACCAAATGAGTGGGGCGAAGGTGTCCAAAAGCGGGACTATATTGAAGATCGGCTTGTGGTGTATGAACAAGCCACACAATGCATGTTGAGATTGCGCCTCGCATGAAATCCGCGCTGCAAATAATGCCATGGTCATCTTCTTGAATATGCAAAACAAACGCATGTTATTGGGTCAATTCTTCCGGTATATGTGTTATTGTCCTACGGTCTGACTCCCTGAATGCTGTATGTGTGTCTCCGTGGCTGCTCAGACATTGACCTGGGAGACTTAGTGAGGACTAGAAGCCCCAGAGGCAATCACCACCTTGTTTACCGTACTCATTATTTTCGTCAGCTCATGCTTCACGTTTAGATCAAGAAATTCCAAAGCTTATAAGAACGTGCATTTATTCAAACCACTTTTGAAATTTAATTTATCAATCAAGGTGATAAAGATCAAAGTCGATTCCAATCGCCAGAATCATGCACACGTTGCATTTTGATAGATTTTATATTACCCTTGAATCAACGCCACATTGTAGTGTAATTATTCAATCAGCATGTTGCCATACACAGATTGTTCCAGAGCTGTACAGGTAATGTATGCATATCTGACATTTGGAAAGAAGTCTTAATTGAATCAGCACTGAGAAGGGGCCTGTAGTGTGTTTTCTTTTCAATTACTGAAATATTATTACTGTTTACGGACTTGCGTGTATTTCTGAAAAGCTTAATGCGTTCTGTGTAGCGGATATAGTCACGAAGCTGTCCCCCACGATTGTTGTCCTCAACAGCTGCAGCCTCTCTCGGATATAATGGATCTTGTACTCACTCGGTAAACCAACTCTCGTTTGTGATCAGATTTCTTATTTTCGATAAAACGATGTTGAAAGAATGTTCATGTATACATGGATTGTATATGACACAATTAGTTGGCAGAGAAAGCATCCTTGCGAGTGAAATATACTCGCGAGCAGATACAAGGAAATCGTGGACAATGTAATAGTTGGGTTGTTTTACATTTAATGGAAACCGTTTGTTTGTATGTTCTTCTATGAAATATGTACACGTCTACAGATACCGGTGTGTAGACACACGTACTGGTGTGAAATATATGTACACGTCTACAGATACCGGTATGTAGACACACGTACTGGTGTGAAATATGTACACGTCTACAGATACCGGTATGTAGACACACGTACTGGTGTGAAATATGTACACGTCTACAGATACCGGTGTGTAGACACACGTACTGGTGTGAAATACGTACACGTCTACAGATACCGGTATGTAGACACACGTACTGGTGTGAAATATGTACACGTCTACAGATACCGGTATGTAGACACACATACGTGTGTGAAATATCATTGACATTCTGCTCTACTTTTGATAAGGATACTGAATTAGTTCACATGCTTACTAAAGAAAGAACATTCATTCATTTATTCATTCCTGGAGCTCGTCATGCGTCAGTAAGACTTTATTGGAAGTATTCCAGCTGGCAGCAACATTTGGTTTCCACACTAAATATCCCCAACAAAACCCTGTGGCAGTATCAAATGTCACTGGCAACATTAACAAACTGGCGGTAACATTGAGTTGCCGCAATCACTGTCCCTAACAAAAGTTCAATAGAATATATCAAACGCATATCAAAGTCATAAATATTCCTTGTGACACCATGCTATAGTTAGATAGGTGCTGGCCAGTCCACCGTGTCGACTATAAAAGCACATCAAAGTCAACTGGGCTGACCCCGTTAAACTCCTCTACATGTGTGACGAGGTCTGTGTTAAACTCCTATGCATGTTTGACGAGGTCTGTGTTAAACTCCTATACACGTGTGACGAGATCTGTGTTAAACTCCTATACATGTGTGACGAGATCTGTGTTAAACTCCTCTTCATATGTGACGAGGTCTGTGTTAAACTCCTATACATGTGTGACGAGATCTGTGTTAAACTCCTATACATGTGTGACGAGATCTGTGTTAAACTCCTATGCATGTTTGACGAGGTCTGTGTTAAACTCCTATACATATGTGACGAGATCTGTGTTAAACTCCTCTACATGTGTGGCGAGGTCTGTGTTAAACTCCTCTACATGTGTGACGAGATCTGTGTTAAACTCCTATACATGTGTGACGAGATCTGTGTTAAACTCCTCTACATATGTGACGAGGTCTGTGTTAAACTCCTATACATGTGTGAAGAGGTCTGTGTTAAATTCCTATACATGTGTGAAGAGGTCTGTGTTAAACTCCTATACATGTGTGGCGAGGTCTGTGTTAAACTCCTATACATGTGTGGCGAGGTCTGTGTTAAACTCCTATACATGTGTGGCGAGGTCTGTGTTAAACTCCTATAGATGTGTGGCGAGGTCTGTGTTAAACTCCTATACATGTGTGACGAGGTCTGTGTTAAACTCCTATACACCATACCCCTTCAAATATGAGTTAGTGAGTGGACTGGGTTTAACGCCGAATCCATGTCAGTTCTGGTTCTGTCTATTGACCAGTGTAACAGAACGTCTTATTAACTAACCATGTCTCTTTTGCTGAAATGTAGTTTCGTGAGGCTAAGGATGTAGTTTTCCCTATAGTCACATATTCCTGGCCCCTAACTAAACAAAGGGATTAATAAATTTGACGGTTTGACAACGTGCCTCGCTTGCGGTTGGCACTACCAGGTAAAATGTCCTGAAACACTTACTCTGCGCCACAAGATACACAAGCTCGTGGGTTGTGAAGGCAAACAATTTATCAGCATCTGTAATCTGAATCAAAGCAAATACTTCTTTCCTTGACAAGATCCTGACAGTACTCCCAATAGCACGCCGTCCCCTTCCAACACCATCTCCCACTTTCCCCCTGTTCCGGATACACCTAGAAGGTAACCGGCGACTCATCCCATGCCCACCACACCCTACAAGCCTTCCCCCATCCCATTTACACCCCTAAACGCCACTACACCCTAAACCCCACCACAACCTAAACCCTACTACAACCCCCACGCCTTCTCCTACCCTCACCAGTAAGCCTCTTCAACCACACTCCCCTCAAAATAAATCCATCTACACAACTCACAACCTCCACAATCCCCTCCTCTCAAACAAAACCCATATACACAGCTCACAACCTCCACAATCCACTCCTCTCAAACAAAACCCATCTACACAACTCACATCCTACAAAATTCACTCCTCTTAAACTAAACCAATCTACACAGCTCACATCCTCCACAATTCCCTCCTCTCAAACTAAACCATCTCCACAACTCACATCCTTCATAATCCCCTCCCCTCAAACTAAATCCATCTACACAACTCACAACCTCCACAATCCGCTCCTCTCAAACTAAACCCCTCTTCACAGTTCAGAACCACCCCAATCCCCTTCCCTCAAACTAAATCCATCTACACAGCTCACATCCTCCAAAATCCCCTCCCCTCAAACTAAACCCATCTACACAGCTCACATCCTCCACAATCCCCTCCCCTCAAACTAAATCCATCTACACAGCTCACATCCTCCACAATCCCCTCCCCTCAAACTAAATCCACCTACACAGCTCACATCCTCCACAATCCCCTCCCCTCAAACTAAATCCTTCTACACAACTCACATCCTCCACAATCCGCTCCCCTCAAACTAAATCCATCTACACAACTCACATCCTCCACAATCCCCTCCTCTCAAACTAAATCCACCTACACAGCTCACATCCTCCACAATCCCCTTCTCTCAAACTAAATCCATCTACACAACTCACATCCTCCACAATCCCCTCCCCTCAAACTAAATCCATCTACACAGCTCACATCCTCCACAATCGTCTCCTCTCAAACTAAATCCATCTACACAGCTCACATCCTCCACAATCCCCACCTCTCAAACTGAATCCATCTACAAAACTCATCCTCCACAATCCCCTTCTCTCAAACTAAATCCATCTACACAACTCACAACCTACACAATCCCCTCCCCATAAACTACATCCATCTACACAACCCACATCCTCCACAATCCACTCCCCTCAAACTAAACCCATCTACACAACTCACATCCTCCACAATCCTCTCCCCTCAAACTAAACCCACCTACACAGCTCACATCCTCCACAATCCCCTCCTCTCACACTAAATCCATCTACACTGCTCACATCCTCCACAATCTCCTCCTCTCAAACTAAATCCATCTACACAGCTCACATCCTCCACAATCCCCTCCTCTCAAACTAAACCCATCTACACAACTCACAACCTCCACAATCCCCTCCCCTCAAACTAAACCCATCTACACAGCTCACATCCTCCACAATCCACACCCCTCAAACTAAACCCCTCTACACAGCTCACATCCTCCACAATCCCCTCCCCTCAAACTAAACCNATCTACACAGCTCACATCCTCCACAATCCCCTCCCCTCAAACTAAACCCCTCTACACAGCTCACATCCTACACAATCCCCTCCCCTCGAGATAAACCAAACTACAAAGCTCACAACCACCACAATCTAATCCTCTCAAACTAAACCCATGTTCACAGCTCACAACCAACACAATCTACTCCCCTCAAACTA
>VKKT01003451.1:0-10105 GCA_008038995.1 Haliotis laevigata | reverse complement strand
AGCCAATGGCCTGATTTACAAGATGTCTCAGTGCAGCCAGTGACCTGATTTACAAGATGGCTCAGTGCAGCCAATGACCTGATTTACAAAATAGATTAGTGTAAAGAATGGCCTAACATGTAAGATGGCTTAGTATAACCAATGGAATGGCTTTGAAGAGACAGCATCTAAGTGAATGTGGTTATAATTGTATACATGTACCTCATGAACAAAGGATGATGTCATGGCCAAGCATTGGCACCAGTGGACAGACATGAGTTGCTGTGGTTTGTTTCAAAAACAGTCGAACCAGTGAAATGGCTGCAGTGAAGCAGCCAGTCAGCACTGCAACATCCCATAAATGATATCCTTGATTCCTAACTAGAAAAAACATCACTCTCTCTTCAGTCAATCAGTCACTCACATTTTGCACACCTCTGGAAAGGTGGACAAATTTGTCGATATTTTGAAGGTTTGAAGTAAGGCACACAAGACAGTGTATCCACAGTTGGTTGTTTATTAATCAACAAGTGATAATATAATTGTGTTCTGTTCCAGTATCACAGACAGCAACCCCTCTCCTTAACATCTAGCAGTATCCATCATTCTAATGAGTTAAACAGCTGCTACAACTCTCTTGTTACATCTCATCAACCTGGGTATTCCTTGGACAAGTTTTCTATTCTGTATACAAAACATATAGCTCACTATACAACTGTCTTGTCACATCTCATCAACCAGGGTATTCCTTGGACAAGTTTTCTATTCTGTATACAAAACATATAGCTCACTATATCCCATCAATTGTAAAGTCCCACATTGTATTCTAACACTGCAAACAAAAGCATATGCAGCATATTCCCCTTTCAGGAATCACCAACTAAAAATGATATGACCAGATTTATAGTTTCAACACAAGTGTACATCTAACTAAAAAATAGTAAACTGCAGACAAAATGTTAGAACAGGTTGGATGACGAAGTTATACAGTTAAAACATCATTCGTCAGTAAAGGGAACTATAAAAGTAAATAAATCGATGCAATATTGCTCTAAACCAATGACACCAGTAAAACAATGCACTGTAGTCCATGTAACTGTGGGCATCATGAGGTGAAAACACATGAGGACTTCAATGCTTCTTCTAGACTAGTCACTTTAATATCTACCTAAACACACCCACATAATACATGAAGCATCTTCAGTCTCAGCTCACCTTCATAAAACAATCTGAATACTTCATAAGAAATAGCATTGGACATTCATTCCATCATGTCACAGACTCATGATAAATCTCTTTTGATTTCATTTCTTTTGATTACAATTTGCAAAATATAGTTTTCCATCAATCCAGCTTATTGTGTGTAGTTAGTTATATTGTCAATACACATAATAATATTATTTCAATACAGTCTGACAACATATGATATAGCCTTTGAATAATTGAGTCCAAAGTTTCAGCTGTCTACATTTACTCTAAACATTACTGTGCAAGAACACATGATGTAACACTGACACCTGTACATTGTATTACAGTGTTGTCAAGTCTCAGTTAACATCCCCTTCCTATGGTGAACTTCAGGATATAATATTCCTGTATTACCAGCTAGTTCACTACTCAGGTACCCAAGTGCAGCAGAGTCCTGATGGTTCAAACAATGGTAACTCCAAGGAACCTTGGTGTGACTGCGATATAAGTTTCCCCTATGTAACTCCAGTGGCCCCAGAGCTAAATAACAGACACATGGTTATGTAGCTCACCTGAATATCAATACATTCTGTCATCAATGTTTACAGTCCGATTGGAATTCTGCAGGAAAATAGATGAACAAGGCCTTTCATACAAAATTTCATATCCATAGCCATTTAGGTTCTTGGTAGGTGTTGAAAATGCAGTAACAGATGTTTTTCAAGGACTGTAGCCTTATAAAAAATCAAGTGCCCAAATTTATTGCTCAGGTGAGCTAAAGATACCTCACTTTGGTCCTGTAGAGCTCTTAAACTACAGAAGAACACCTCACATTCTACCTCAATCAAGCAGTTTAGGTAATATGTTTTACACAAAGATGTCTACTACACTGGAATGTGTCATCCTGAAATGTTTTCCA
Organism: Haliotis laevigata; assembly: GCA_008038995.1. Lineage (NCBI taxonomy): Eukaryota > Metazoa > Mollusca > Gastropoda > Lepetellida > Haliotidae > Haliotis > Haliotis laevigata. Next base: position 8,019 of record VKKT01003451.1, on the reverse strand, counting down.
AAACATATCAATCTTGTAAACACACAGAACAGTGCATAATTATTGCATAAATATACAACATCACATATTCAATCTTACACCATCCTCATCTCAACAAAGACAGTTCATGTCCAAATATATCACAGATAAATATCTAATGAAAGGTTACACAAATTAACTATCTGTTCTACACTTATTTATACCCAAAGAGATATAGCTGACTTTGTCAAGGTTATTTCAAACCACTAAATTACTTTCTCCTCCCATGTCCTGTAACCGGGCTACAATCTATCATAGACTGTATCATGTCAGAATAAGTGTTACCTGGGTTGATTTCTGATTAATACAAAAATGCATCAGCTGTTAAATTGGCTTCATTATACCACAACAACGTCAGGAGGACCCTTTCTTTAATCAATGTTCATTAATTTGAAATAATGAAGAACACATAAATAACTTGTTGTACGCTTAAAAGGAGAGTGAAATGGGGATGTATGAGCACTATCAGTTTGTTCACGTCAAACCTGATTCCCAACTGTGTAATACATGAAGGAAGACTGATTATAGAAGTATCACAAAGTTCAGTAAAATATATCTGTACATTCCTCAGTTGAGGACACCAAGTGCCTCTGTAGCAGGACAAAACAACATGGTTCTCACTCACTCTTAAACAAAATCTTTGCACAAATAATATGCACTTCAAAAAATTATTTGGGTAATGATCTGATTACCGGTATGTGAAACAGTAATGTATGTGTTTTACAGTGTTTACAAACAGTAATGCATGTGTTTTACAGTGTTTACAAACAGTAANGTATGTGTTTTACAGTGTTTACAAACAGTAATGTATGTCATTTACAGTGTTTACAAACAGTAATGTATTTGATTTACAGTGTTAACAAAAGTAATGTATGTGTTTTAAATAGGCAGACATTCCGGCTGATGTTGAGAAAAAATGATTAATTGGAGGGTTACAAACATACAGTATAGACCAATACAGATATAATTTTCAAATGCACAAATTGGACAAATTGTAAATGAAAATAATCTTGTTCATAAAACCATTACCCGTTTTACAGAAGTGCCTTGACAAAAAAACTTACAAAAAGATCTGTTACCTTTCAATATGAACTCCTATAAATGTTCTGATGTCTTGTCAACAACTGCTATATAAATGTTCTCATTGATTTAAAAAATACAGCTACAAAAACGAGCTGGTATCTTTCCAACTCCCATGAATGTTCTGATTCATTGTCAACAACAGCTACAGGGAATATATTTTCAATAAACTGCTCTTAATGACTGAAAGTCAATGCAACACAATATTCCTTATATTTCTGCTACTGATGAATGTCAGTTTAGGATTATTTATAAACAGGCAATTCATTACTGATTCTGATTATGTTAGCTAATTGTTACGACTAAGCTCTGTTTCATTATATATTGACTCAAGGAATTAGGAAAATTGTTATGTTAATTGTTGCTGATTCTGCAGTGGTAGAAAAGTTTGATACATTTACATGTGGTGATGAAACATGTCACATGAATTTGAGGCATACCTGGCCAAAGTCACATTTCAGTGTCAAACCCATCATGTTTGTTGGAATCATGGCTTTATTGAGGAGAGTTGTTTTATGAACACCCATAAATTTCATGAACATGTTAATCAAATAATCCTAACAATGGGAAAATCGTCCATGATGAAATTGCTGCATTTCAAAGATAACACTCACTTCTCTGATTCTCAGTTTGAACCATGATAAATCATTGTTATCATCGGTATTGCAGTATCAAATAGAAGACTCTATCACTCCTGTCTATTATGCTTGGTGTACGTTGTATCACTGCTGTGTGAATGTGATCAGGTGTATGTGAGCTGAGAGACGTGGTGTTGGTTTCATCACAGATGTCCCAGGGAGGTCAACACTTGAAAAGCAGCACCAAGTGTCCAACTCACTTCGATTTTCTGTATCTGTTTTAATACCTGAAACATGATATACATCTCATTATGAAAATCTGAGACATTATTTGGGATTTTAATTCCTAACAGTGAGAGGATAGCATTTCAGGCAACCTTCATAAATATTCCAGAAATGTAACATTAGTACTTAAGTAATTAAGTATACTTTATAGAAACCCTTAAGTCGGACTAGGCTTGCTTTATGGTCTTACAGTTACCATAGTTCTGTTTTCATATTTTCATGTTGCCAATATAATCCAGCTATATCACTTTGTGAGTCAGTCTCCAATAAAAAAAACTTTCAATTTTTTCAAATTAGCCTCTCCCCATTAACTAGCACACACCGTTTATATATCACAGTTCATACACAATTCCTTCTTTTGGTGTTACCCTGAGTAAGTACTAGTACTCCACATGCTGACGTTTCCTTTGCCCTGCCATTACTCACATTGCTTACATCTGAGTGCTATCAAACTTCCCACCTCCACCCACATCAACACCTGTCTTCTTGCATAACTAAACCGCTCTACCTCTACCAGTGTATTGTTCGTTTTCATGACATATGCTGTACTTTAACTCCTATTTTAATCTTAGTTATTAATAAACATTGCCGACTGAAGGCATAACACCAATGTTTCATGTAGCACAACCTATGCTAGTTTACCCAGTGGGGTAAGTTTATCAGCATTTAGTTTTCCTTAAACATAGTGCTACACCAAATGAGAATCCCCATTGAAGCCAAAACAGTAAAATTTTGAACATTTGATACAGTCCAACACTGAAGGAGGGTTAAATCAAAAGTTATAAAAATTGGGACTCAAAGTTTGAAAATATATTATAAAACATATTCAAGATATCCCACTGTATGTATGCATCATACAGACATTGAAAATGGTAATACAGGTGATTGAAAAAGTACCATTTCATGAGCAGAGTGGACTAAAAATTGCCAGTTGATAATATTGCCAGATGTTATACAGAGAAAGTTGTCCCATGTTACTGCTATGGCTTCAGCAGTGAGCTGTGAAGACCCGGGTTCCTCTTTTTGTGGTAAGAGGCGACTAACGGCATTGGGTGGTCCTTCTCGCTGACTTGGTTGACACATGCCATCATACCCCAATTGCATCGATCAGTGCTCATGATGTTGATCACTGGATTGTTCAGATTCGACTTCATGTATTTACAGACCACCGTCGTATAGCTGGAATATTGCTGTGTGCAGTGTTAAACAATAAACAAACAAACGGTTCCAGCAGCTTGCTATGTGTTACTTACATGAATACCAGATTTGAGATCAAGGCCATAGCCATCCTTCAGGAGGGAATATATGTAAGTCAGGTCCATACAAAGAAATGGGTCATCTTTGTCAGGATTACCACAGGCTGAAACAACAAATACATTAAAGCATATGTTCCAGTGAAACTGCTATAATCTCATCCCTCTAGATAACCTGCAAGGCCGTTGCAATACCTGTCGTTAGATCTGCATGAGAATCTTAGGACGCATACACATAGCAAGTATTGTCAGGTGACCTTTTAAATCAGCCAATCAGCACTGAGGATTCTTAATTATTGGCACAAGTACAATAAGCACTGAGAGAAGCAAACCTGACTTCTGTATGTTGAAAGCTTCCGAGTGACAAGGAATATACCAGTGCTATTAAAATGTTGTGGATATATTTTTAATCATGTCACTTCAGCAGTATGTCATTGACACACATTGAGTGATTGTGGAAATATTCTGTTCTGTGAGGGTTAATAGTTGAACAAAAATAGATTCTGACGTCAAAGTGGCACGGAAATAAGGTCAAAAGCTCTCAGAAAGCTAACATTAGATTGGTTCAAGAACCCACACATTCTTTAAGATTATGCAGGCAACGTTCACTAAAGGTTATCTGATGCAACTGCTAGTGTTCTCTAATCTTGACACAGATAGTTATCCTGTCTGAGACAGTAACATGCCTGAAGAAGACTCCAGTACTTCACACCAGAACTGCTTTCAGGCACCAGCTCCAGTGTTCTTACTACCTGTTATAACATACTGAACTCACAACACACTCACTCAAAATGAAGGATCTAGTGGTTTTGTTACATAATGAGTAATGTCAGTGACAAAACACGGTCATAGTAATAACATCTACCTTGTGTAGCAGCTTCCTGGAAATCTTTAAGAAGAACTGAGCCTCCGTTGACTTCATCTGCGAATGCAAAGCAGTACTGATATACAGTGCTGCAGACCACCAGCATCTGTTGAACCCATACTAAGTATACTGGCCAAAACATCTGGAACTTGTGCTTCTGCCAGGGTCACAGCAGACATGGTTTTATCAAGAAACTGTCGTTGCACTGGATGAGTTAACACAGATAAAACTTATTTCCTAATTCAGCTGAGTAATCTGTTGGGATTCTAAGTAAGAATACGGATAACAGCATACTTGTCATATGAGGTAACTATATGGACCTGTGGTCAGGCTTGCTGACTTGATTGATTGCATGTCATTGAATCCAAGTAGCACAGAATAATGCTTATGAGGTCAATCACTAGTTTGAGCCACACTCAACTAATCATGGACATCATAGAAATTGGATACTGATAAAAGCAAACAACAGTCTCTCAAATCTGTTGAGGGAACATGTATTTCCATCCATTTTAAGTAATCTTTATATATCTCTACCTTCTTAAGAAACTTAAATGAAAAAAAATGTCAAAATTTTCCCCCAAAATATGATGCTTCCAGAACTCCTTCCTGTACTCTGCTGTCTGCCCTGGAGAAAGCTGACGTTTCAAATCAGAATTTATTAAATGAATGTTTAAATGGAGATACCAAATCTCAAGATAACTGCATACTCAACGAAACATCAGATATCCCTGAACTAAACTCAGTCTCACCTATAAGATTAGAATCCACTGCTCTGTCAAAGAAATAGGAGAAGGCATATATTTTCTGGTGTGACAGTTCCGGCACCGGTGTGGCTAAAGATGAGACTAGTGGTTGAACTGCAGCATAACACTGGGAGTAGCCTGACTCAACGTGCGCCAGCCCCCTGGACAGAAACAATGGGTCATCACAAACTCACTTACTGTCACTAATATCTATACAATTTTGAAGGTTTTTACAAAAGTGAAATAGACATCTCATGTTTACTTTTCCAATATCTAATATTATGTCTGGTCTTCATTTCAGTAGGTTTGAAGTTGTGAATGTTTTGTACAATAAAAACTGTGCTTTTAAGATTTTCTTGAACCTAAGTGTAAGTAATATGGCTGAAATTTAACATAAAAATTGTCTACAATTTCATGAAAATTAACTGTTCAACAAAATGGCTATACTTTGGAGGATATAGAAGCTTTCTGAAACCTAGTCCTGGCTGCGCTCTACGCACCTGACATTAAACTTTCTGCCGCCATGATGCACCCAGCTAAACTGGTGGTCTGGAGGCAGACAGGCACTGCGTAGGGTTTCTGATGATGATGAAGCTCCATCTGCAAAGGTGAACATTGTAGAACACCTCCACAACACCTGGTGTCCCAGCAATACAGGCAGGTGTACCAGCAATATGCTCAGGTGTACCACACACCGTATGCTGGACCACAAGGCATGCTGTGGATTACACTGTACTGAACTAGCTTCCCTGCTGTTTACATGTTACAAATATAGTTGGTGATAAATTCCAAACATTGCTAGTATGTATAAACGTTGAATACGCTCTGAGCCTTAAACAGAAAGACTTGACCCAGGGGCTATTCAATCTTCCATGTGTTTACATTTTTAACCCAAAAATTTCTGAGATGTGTTTTATATGTCAAATGACAGTGAAATAATTTGCTCATTTGACCCAAATGTTTGTGGATATAGATTTGTATGACCTTATGTAATGTCCACAACAAAAGATTTGAACAGGTTTATTGTAAACAACTTGTTTAGTCTTTGTGACAGTGTTTCTGGGCTGCTCCTTGCCCCTTCATCCCTTGATGGAAATTTCACTATAATACCAAATGTTTCAATGTGAGGCTCAGAAATGTTCAATAACTCCTATAACCTGTGTGCCACATCTCTAATAGTTTACTTCCGATAACTTCAAAGTTCCTTTCGCATGTCAGGAACCAAGGATTCTGGGTTTAATCAAATTCAACTTAGCAAACCATATTCCACCACTTTGGACTTTCCTTCAGCATAAGGCGGACATCATCTAACAAAATACTGTTCCAGCAATGTAAAACTGTATCTGTTTCTGTATTTATAGATGTATTTGTGAATAGTTGATGAATGGCAAGGAGTTACTCCAGGCCCTCCACTTACCATCTTCATCCTCTGTCCCTCCCAGTACCCGGAATCTGGCAGACATCAAGCCCAGCCCAAGGTAACTACATATGGGAAGAAAATAGCTATTGTAAATGACTCAAGATGAAAATGGATCATGTGGCATGACCAGCTGCAAATTCAACAGACCTTCTTCAGCTGCCAGTATGCAGGAGACAATGGAATACTGACAGGTCAATTCATAGACAAAAGTATGCCAACGGTGGTAATCACTGATTTGATACCTCTGACTGACCAATCAATCAGAATCTAGTATTCCCCAAATTCATTGTAAATAAAATATTCAGGATATATAAATTTACTATAGAGAAAACAATATTCTTTATAAATTGTTCACAAGATGCAACATTAATCTTTCTGAAGTGATCGCAGTAAAATTCTGTAACATAACCGCCTAACAGAAAATGTACATCCACAGCTGTTACATTTGGTGAAAGGGAAACAAACAGAAGTTTGAAAACAACGAAATATGGGTCGGTTCTTTCCTTCTTTATAAAAATACTAACTTGCTTATTGTTGACTATAAGTTGACAAGTTTTACTTGTGTTAAGCGCTATTTTTGACACATTTTACTTGTTAAATGCAACACCTGTCAGTTGATCAAATGAAATAAATAAATTACTAAGCTTGTAATAAAGAGTTACAGCAATCTGATAAATGTTTTTGTTGTTGATTAATGCATTCACGACTTAGGGCGTGAAGCTATCGGTGAACGTCAGTATTATGCACAGTAAACAATTACACAGTATCCTTTCACAGACTTAATGAAAAGCTGATTAAATGTGAAATCTAAGATAAATTATGACCAGACATGATACTTACCATTTGAATTGTATTTTCTATTCTGTTGAGCATATTTTTATATGCAGATAGAAGAATACTGTGTGTCTGTTCTCAAAAATTGAGCCAGAAACTAGCAATCGGATTTGTGCACATTTTTCAAAAAAAATTGATTTAGTTAAAAACATACCCAATAACATAGCTTTGATGAATTTTGGTCCAATGATTGATTGAAAGCAAAAATTATATATCCCGATGTTAGCATATTTTATTTATAGCTTTCACTAAATATATTCCATAGAATACTAGCATCTGCTCTGAGTGGCATGTTGGAAGTTGTGAAGTACAATACTGACAAATGTAGGGATAACAACAACTATTATTGTGAGTGCAACGTTTCAGTACATATTTTTTGTACTGTTGTCTAGCAGGCTGTGATCAGAGGCAGGGTTGAAATTTATTGAGTTATTTTACACAGTTTAGGTATAAAAATGCTGTCACAACTAATTAATACTTGTAATAATGTCATTGACTGAGCATCAAGCGAATGACTACAAATACACAAGTGTAGTGCTTACTCAATAAAACATGGATGACAAGAAGGGAGTAGTTATTGTGGTATTTTATGCAGTTTGTCCCAGAAAGTAAGACTCATTGCTATTTGAGTGCATTAAGTCAACTTCAATTTTGCAAGAATGATATGCACATGTAACTGCTGTATACTGAAGTGTGTAATTGTACATACACACTTACACATACATACGAATCTGCAGGGTGAAAGGTTTTCACAAGCATAATTCGAACAAATATGAGGATTGAAGGGGATTCCCTGGTTTAGGGCTGGGACGGGTACTCGGGTACTCGAATCCGGGTCGGGTACAGATGGAATCGAGTCCTATATATTGGAATCGGGTACCCGGAAAGGGAGAGAACTTTGTAATGACAAGGGCAGATAATAACTTGTCTTTTTCATAATTGA
>VKKT01003446.1:57722-70694 GCA_008038995.1 Haliotis laevigata | reverse complement strand
AAATATTTATACATAATAAAATTAGATTCCGACCAATCACTCTTGACCATTCAAAAACACAAGCGTTTTTAAACATTACCTTTTTTCTAAGAACAACATAACCTGATTCGCTGCGTTGTTTTCATAACACCATGCATGAATGAAATGTTGATACCAGCTTACATGCGCACGTGTCATTACCACTCTATACACATTTAAATATATTGATTGCGTATTCTTTGAAGATTAAATTGTTTTGACAGTCTAATCGCCCTTGGTCAGATAGAGTGGCGTGCAGATTTTATTAAGTACGCTGGAAATAACGCATGTATGGCGATCAGGTTATTTATTATACCTTCACCATAAAGATTTCGTTTTTTGTTATATAAAGATCGTGGTTACTCCCAAAATATCAACATTCAACCTGCTACAGTTGCAGCAGTTAATTACGCATTTTTTAAAAACTGTATCATTTTGATCACCCCTCGTGTAATGCGTAAAGGTCCGGACCGCATAAAACAATTGATGATGCTTTCACATGAAGTCATTATATATAAAATGTTATTACGAGAATAGTTTCGTTATCACGTGATTTGCGAGACATGCGCATGAAAGGCGACATTTAACAGAAGCCAGTGGACGTAATGGGCCTGATGCCGATATCGGCCTCCAGGCAGGCCTGTCAGCATAGCTTTGAATACTGACAGAATCTGTTGATTTCGGCAATAATGATGTCTCGGCACCGGTGCTATGTAGATACTCTATTTTGAGACAATTTGAGTGTGTATTCCTCAAGCAGATTCTGTGATATACGTGCAATCTTTCCAGGGTAGGAAACTCAGCCATTTGAATTCCTTCTGAAAGGTGAGTTGCCTTGCTCTGTCGTGCTGAGAGGTTTTACTTCGTTGAATGCAATCTTACTGAAGCAAAATAGTGCATTTATATTGTTTATCATACCCAAAGGATTTTCTGGTATCGCATTTGTTATATTTTGAGTCGTTACAAGGCTATTGTTGTGAAAAAAACATCTGTCTGCATTTCGCATTGCGGGTAAGGTGTCGGTGAGGGGAAGGTGCCCCCTATTTTTGAGCTCAAAAGCTGAGGAAAATTGACTCATCTGAGTTTGCAGTTGGTTGTTTAGGCAGTATACAACCCTATTCTTGCTGTAAACATCATAACCTAGTTAGATGCATGTTGGGTAATGTCAACACAAACAGCATTCACTTCGAGGATCAGATCAGACAGGTCGCCATTTTTGTTATGGGCGGCCATGTTGTAGAGTGGATTGACTTCATTGAAAATTCAAGATGGCGTTTCTGCCGGTGCATTGACGGACTTGGGCGTCTTAAACAATGTCCGAAACCAATTTTTGCACAATTTACAGCTTTTTGATAAGATTTAGTAAAAATTAAATCGCTGAAACAACAAATCATATAAATTCCATCCATCGAAGCCTTAGTGGCATTTTGCCAAAACCTCAAATGACCCAGACTTTAGTTATGTCATGGCCACCATTGACATGGTCGAACATAAAATATCATTTGAATCAGACGTAATTTTTGATTCAATAAATTTCCGTTGACCCTATGTGTTTGAAGATGAAGTGATCATAACTAAGTTGACTTATCCCAGATATGTTGTGGAATTCAGTATTTAAAGTGTTTGTTTGTTTTTTGTCAAATGAATAACAATGAAAGTAACATGTCTTTTGGTAGCAGATTTGTTTGGAGTTTGGTTAATGTGACATAACAGGAAAAATCGGGTATATTAATGTTTTTGAATTTAAGGTCTGTTTGAAATATTGAAAATATATGTATTAGTATTTATGCCCCAAATGGTTTTAGGTTCAATATTTACACAGCTTTTGGTGTTATGAAATCTGCATTTCAAGTTATGTCTCTTGTTTTTGTTTCAGCTGTTATCCAAAGATCTTTCATCTTGCCTTGCAGTATAATCAACCTGATCCTGTTATAAGGTGAATATACTTCCTGTAGTTGATGATGTAGTGTTCCAATAATATATATTTTCTGAATTCAATTGAAGTTTTCTTCTGGGTACTAACTTCATTTTGGAGTTCGCCAGAAAAGTTCATTCTTTAACCAGCAGCCATATGATATGTAATGTAAATACTTCATGAGGACCATGACACACTGTTTGGCAAGACTTCCAAATCTTGGAAGTCAGCCAACTTAACTAGTAGGAACAAAACTTAGAAGTCAGAAAAGAACAGTTAAATTCTTTAATTAGAACACTTACAAAGCTTTCCGAAGTTTTTTATTAGTTGTAGTTTAGATTGTTTTTCTGTGAAATTCTGTAATAATTTTGAGACATAACAGTTTTCATCATTTGCAGGGTTTAAATTCCATTGCCAAATCGGAAGATATTAGCACTGCCTTTCATATCTAATCTCAGGTAAGTACTAGTCCACATTGACATTGTCTTTAGTATCTTTTTTGATTCAAATTTAAGTGTCTTTCCATTTCATCACAATTTGAGTAACCTGAATTGGTTAACTTATATGGGCACTGTCTGAAAGGTTAATCTGAGAACATGCAGCATATTATGTACGTGTAATGGCTGGACTATGACTATTAACAACCAATGTGCAACCGTATTGGCACGATGCATTATAGTTGCATACAGGTAACTGAAAGCATCTGCTTACTAGAAAAGTTTGGGATTTTCTAATATTTTCCCAGCTCTTTGTTCTTTGTTCTTAGCATTTTGCTTTTTTAACACACAAGTTTTGTTTTCATTTGCAGAACCATAATCAACAGTCATTAAGAGGTGAGTGTCATTTGTAATATTTCAGCGTAGTAATTCCCAGTTCAGTGTAATACAGGGATATTTCTAGATTTGGGCATTTGTTGACCATTGCCCCATTGGTCATGTACAAGGGCGATGGGGTAGCCTAGTGGTTAAAGCGTTTGCTCGTCATGCTGAAGACCCGGGTTCGATGCCCCGCATGGGTACAATGTGTGAAGCCCATTTCTGGTGTCCCCCGCTGTGTGATATTGCTGGAATATTGCTAAAAGCGGCGTGAAACCAAACTCACTCACTCGTGTACTACATTATTAAGTTTGTCCAAACAGTAGGACATTTGAGAAATGAGACAAGACACAAACAGTCAGGTAAGAAAGATAATCATGAAGTTGTGTGTATTGTACTAACTGTACCCATGTGCCCTCTAAGATGCACATAATTGCTTACAATAGATTTCCTCTAATATGCTTCCAGAGAGGTTAGAGTGAAAATAGTCTGTGAAAAGTACATCGCTTAAATAATATATTTTGAAGTATTTTTGTGGCATGGTAAACTACTGTCCGTGGAAATAGTTCATACCAATACAAGTTTAGCTTTCCTGTCACACAGAACCATCCGAGTTCATGGAAAGATGTCATCCATTCTTGACATTTTCAACTTCTCAATCTAAATTATATTAATGAAGTGTTTTAAAAGCTTCAAATTGGGTCCTATGACTATCATCAGGAATGGGCAAGTTCAAATTGTGGCAGTCAAAAGTTTAGCTGGTTTGGCATGACACCATCAGCGTTTGATATAGATGCTGTATTGTTATATTGTACTGATGAAAACTAGTCATATATGGACTAGTAATATATGGATTGCAAATTACAAACTTATCAATCATAAGGGCAAACAGTACTTCATGCTGCCTTGATTGTTGCTATACCAAAAATTCTAATGGACAAAACATTGTCTTTGATATCACAAAGTGAATATCCAACCAGATTAATAAAATGATCTTTGACAAATAATCACACCCACTTTGAACTAGCTGCTAAATAGTGTACAGGTGGGCAGCACAGGTAGAAAGTATACATTAAATTACAATGTTTATGTATCTGTTTTTTCAAACTAGTACAGAATGTATTTGTTAGGAAAGATGTTCTGATGTCGTTACTGTACCTGTATTGTTGAAAATTCCTGGAGCATTGTATGTCTTAACAGAAAAGCAGTTTGATAAGATCAGGTGAATATTTGATGTACAGTGTGGCCAGTCTGAAATTATGCAGTGTTTTTTTTAAATGTTACAACTTTGTAGGTGAATTGTATGTCAATGATAATTGATAAATAGGAAGACGTTATGATGCTTTGATTTTGTTACTGCATTAAATGCAGTGTTTAAGTACAAAGTTAAAATGCCCCTTAATTTGATCAACTTGGAACATTTACGACTACCTTTTTTTGGGGCCCAGGCCTGCAAATGATTTGTTTACCAAAGCAGGGTTGCCAATACAGCATGCAACTTTTCAGAAAGAACCTCACCAGTTTGTTCCAATTGTCTTCAAACGTTTCCAAGCACCCTGATGAGAACATATTTTTCAAAGAACCTGCTTACATTTTCCAAGAAACTTTGATATTTAGTACCAGTACTGTCACTTTAATCCTGAAATATCAACATATCAGCATGCTACACTCAAGGAAAATATTTATTCCTTGCTGTTTGAATTCAAGTTCATTTAACAAAGAACAACATCTGAGGTCTTGCTTATTACACAAGATATTTAAAGAAACACCTTAGCCTCTTCAATCATGCAAGGAGACACAATTATTAGTACAGATTGATTACATTTCCTGTTTTAAGGTTTTGTATGTCAGCACACATTTTCTTTGTTTTTCAGATTTCTTGATCTGCTCGCCATTGTATTTTTTGTTGTGCAAAGGTAGATATTTCAGTATATTCTATAAATTGATCATATCAGTTAATGAACAAATAAACTTTGCTACTAGTTTCCAAACTGTTACTTAGCTGATTGTGTCATCGTATCCTTTTTAAAAAGGAATAAACTCCTTTTACAAATTGGGGTGGTGGGGTAGCCTAGTGGTTAAAGCATTCGCCCGTCATGCCGAAGATCCGGGTTCGATTTCCCCTCATGGGTAGTGTGTGAAGCCCACTTCTGACATCCCCTGCCATGATATTGCTGGAATAATGCTTAAAAAAGCGGCATTAAACTCAACTCACTCTTTTAGAAATTAACTGTATAATAGAACAGTAAATTTAAATTTGTCTATCACAAGTTGGGTTTGCGTGGAAAAATGGAGTTTCACCACAACAGGGAGTAGGGTTTTGAAATAAACAAGGATCACTTATTTTTGTGTGATTATCACATAATCGACTTCACTTGTTTGTATTGTACATTTGGGGACACTTGCTAAAAAGTGACATGAGGGATATTAAGATTGTAGAGGCGATAGCCATAGTTTTCAAGGCCACCAACTGATGGATGTTGTAATATATTCTAAGCAACAAAACAAAAAAGAGCTTATCCAGTTCATGAAAAAAGGTCTAAAAATATTAACTTAGAACCAAATTTTAAAGACATGATATTTTTTATTATTTTTCAGATCTCGTGGGTCCATGCCATATTCTTTCAACATTTCATTGTAAGTTGTTGCTTTATGTGGAAATATATTTGGTATCATAGCATATATTCTGTGACCCCTGAAATAAAGCACAGTGCCCTCAATTTCTGGTAACAACTACTCAGACGATCAGTTTTAAACATGTCCTTCATATTGACAACTATTGGTACAGTAGATCTTTTACATAAATATCGAAATAATGATGTTGATCATGATAGCCTTTTGAATTCCTTTGTCTAAACATAATTTTTTCATTTCCAGATTTTTGTCTAGTTCAGAACAATGCAAATTGAACCTTGCTTTAAGGTTGTGTTGTAAAGGTGAGTTATGAGAACTGAAAATCTGACATTTTTTTACGTTATCATAGGTGCCATTGGCAGTTGATAATTTTGTATTTGATTGGCAAAATTTAAGTGCTTCACAATCTATACCAAGGATTAATGTTTAGAGTTTTGTTGTTGTGGATGTAAGGCTATAAATTGAACTTACATATTCTTTCTTAAAAACATATTCTTTTTTGTCCGTTGTTAATCTGTATAAGCATTAATTGTTGATTTTTGTGAATGATATGCCATGAAATGTAAACTTTTCTTTATCAGATTGCATTCCAAATTGAGGGCAAGCACATTGAAGCATTCTCTAGCTAAGACAAATCAGTCAAAGTGCCTAGCTCTCAGGTAAGTCCCTTCCTGCTGTTCTCACTACTTGCTGAAAGTTGTTTATGTGCATATCGACACCCTAGCCATTCTGATATCCCCTGTAGAGACCCTGCAAGAATAGGTCACAGCAATAGACTGCTTTTAGCAAGTGGCGACTGTATAGAATTCGGCTGTCAGATTTGGTGACTTGTTTATTGTACCCTGATTTGTTGGACTTCCCTCGTATCAATACCTAGTTTGCCCCAGATTCAGTTATACAATAGCTGTAATATTGCTGACTGCATTGTGAAAACAGACATACATGCTGATACCCTCAGATTAAATTTCATGAATAACTTAGAATACTTTTTGATCACATCTAGAAACATACTAAACTATCTATTGACTCTGTTTAAAAGCTTTTATGCATGATCTAATTTGGTTTTGTATGCACTGGATTTTTTCAATGGAATGGATTTTAGATGGGGTCCATTGATCCCCGAGAAATCCCAGTTGAGCTGGTTCAACTCGAAACTTTTCTTTTTAGGAAATGGGAGTTACTGAATCCTTCCAACAAAGAGGGAAGCTTACTACTTGTTTTCACAATAGCTGGTATGTTGTAGTATGGCTCATGCTTTGCATTGATCAAACTTACAAACTGGGTTATTGCTCCAAGTTAGCTATGTTAAGGTTATATATCTGCCCTGAAGTATTGTTCAGTTTTGTTCATTAATCTTTTAATCAAAGAAGTTATAGCTATCCTCATGAGAACTAAGGAAGTACTTTACCATGTGGCTTTACCTTGGTATCATTTGAGCTTTAGTGGAGATAGTTATGTCAGTCAATCTTCATTTCAGATTGAACAAATTACAATTAACTCAAGATCAATCATCGCTTGCTACAAACTACTCATTGCTCCTTATCAACGAAGTACTCACCAAACCACGATTCCCCCCTGAGCTGGTCACAAAGACATGCAAGAAGGTAGGTGTGCTCAAGAAGTAAGTGTTGATGAAAGTCTTTCACTACCATGTGCTTGCCTGCTTCTGCATATACCAGAATGTCAAACAGTCATGTCATGACGTCAGGGATTTATATAGAATTGGGTCACTATTAAAACAGGCCACTGACAACCACACTCAAAAGAAAAATCATCCAATGTGAACATTTGTCACCATTGCATTTTATAATGCTTATAAACTCTTCCTGTTAATTTATCCTGATCAACATTAACAGTGTCATTGTTGACCACAGGGGGTAAAAAGACTGGTAATCAATGGGCGTCTTCAGCGTCAGCAGCAGGGGGACTTGGTTGGTGTGAAGAAGATGATGGTGGATGGCGTGAGGGACCACCTGCTACGGGTAGTGGTTGGACAGATCCAAGTAAGTTGTTCCACAATAAAGCTAACTTTATTTTCATGGTTATCAGGCATGTCTACTGAACACTTTCCTTGAAAGATTTTTTCTGTTTTTACTAATTTTTGGAAAGTATCTTGCCTGAAAACCATATTTGTATATTTTTGCTTTACTTCACCTTTGTTGATTGCTTCATTAGTATTTGTCTTGAGATTAGTCTTCTGCCTCTGAAGTAATAATGAACTGATGTTTCTAGAAATGGTCTATTTGTAGTTGGATCAAATCATTTTTTAAGGTAGTGAGAGAAAACTATTCTCAAACAGTAATGAGTTTGAGTGTTGATGAGACCTAACGTAAAGTACTTCTATCATCCCTTAAGGGAATATAGTCCTATTTTGTCTCTGTAAGGTCCAGCTGCAAACGACAGAGGTCAGAATATAGGAACCTGGCACAATCCTTCCAAGGACTGTGAGTGGAGCCAAAGCTCAAGTGTTAATAGTGTCATTGTGGATTCCTCAGATAAAGAAGCTTGGCCGTCCATTGGGAACTCTGAAACTGCGGGCTCTGATGCAGGAGATGATGCTGCATCTGTCAAGTCCGGATCTGTGATATCTAGCTCAAGTAGCCATGGTCAAAATCAGGAGACCAATCAGGGGTTAAGTGCCATGCAGAGTCAAAGTGCTTCCAATCCATGGGGAGCCAATTCCACACTTGGTGGACTTGAATCAAATCCTTGGGGGATCAGGGATCCTCCAAATTCCTCTGCTGCCAATATGAATCCTATGAATTGGGGTTCAAGTAATCCGCATCCAAGTCTTTCTATGAACAACCAAGGACATAATATGCAAGTTGGTACCAGCATGGCTGGTAGTGATAACCTATCAAATTCTATGAACTCAAACTCCTCCACTTCCCGTTCAGGATGGGGGATGGGTGCCCCAGGCCAGGGTAGCCCAAGACCACAGAATTCCATGCAAATGCAAACCTCAAATGGCAACAATATGCATGGTTTGATGCTTAGCGGTAGCGGTGCTCAACAAAGTGGACCTCCAGTGAGTGGCAATCAGACAGGGCCTTCAAATAATCAAACTCCATGGCAGGGTAGTAGTGGGTCTGGCATGTTTGGTGGCATGACTACGTATTCCAAACCCCACGAGTCTGGCTGGAATAATCCAACAAGTGCTGTGATGAACAATTGTGGGAAAGAAAACAGTGGCAATAATGGTGGCCCGGAAGGTGCGGGCAATGGCTCTAGCATGTGGGGCACACCAGATGCGGCTCCTAAGTCTGGCTTTTTGGGAAGTAGTGGCTGGGGAGAATCCCTACCTCCCACTCCACAGTCAGCAACCCAGTGGGATAATAATTCTAAGTCACAATGGGGGGACAACCCCAATGGTGCAGCCAATAGTCAGGGATCAGGCAATACAACTGAGTTCATATCATGGGCTCAAGCTGCATGCAAGGGCTTAACCCCAGGCAGCAGCAATTCAGGGACCGGGCAACCCTCTGCTGCTGATGCAGCAGGCCAATCAGGACAAGTTGCTGATGATTTCATAAGACAGGCCATTGAGAACCATGATGGGTGGGGGGCAAAACCTGTCAAACAGGATACAGCCTGGGATGTCTCAGAATCACCAAAGACCAAACGCAAATTTTCTACTGACAGTGGTGGTGGAGCTTCCAATGTGTGGAACAATAATAATGGAACGGCAATCTGGGAAGCTAGTCGTGACAGTAGCTCTGGAGGTAATGGAGGAAATGGTGGCAATGGTGGTGGCAGCGGCGGTGGTGGGTGGAATGGAGCTTCAGGTGGATCTCAGTGGCAAAATGAGAATGATTCCAATACTTGGAATGGCCCACCAAACAAGCCTGGAGCTGATAACCAATGGGGTGGTAATGGAGGAAGCAGTGTTGGCAGTGGCGTAGGTGTTGGTCCAAATGGTGGAACTGGTGGCCTTGGTGGCCTTGGTGGAAACAGTGCTGGCAATGTTGGAGTTGGTGGAAATGGTGCTGGCAATGTAGGAGGCAACGGAGGTGGAAGTTCCGACAAAACCATTGGTACCTGGGGGGGAGGCTCTGAAACCTCAAGCATGTGGGGTAACAAGACTGAAACAGGATCTTGGGGATCTTCCGGTCAGGATCGCGATCGTGGATCTGGGTCCCAGTGGGGAGACAATCAAGATTCTCAAGGAGGCTGGGAAGATGCAGCAATGCAGCGTCGACGTGTTGATAATGGTACAGGTTACTGGGGTGAGCCACAGATGCAGCGCCCACAAGGTTGGAACAGTCAACCAAGTACCCCAGCAACTCCACTAACCCCACGGCCCAAGCCTGAACAGCCCGAGTCTTGGAACAAAGGAGCACCGGTACCGGTCCAGCAACCACCTACAGGCTCTGGAATGGGCGTAGGAGGAATGGGCGGTGGAGGAATGGGCGGTGGAGGAATGGGCGGTGGAGGAATGGGTGCTGGAGGAATGAGTGGTGGAGGTGGAGGTGGAAATATAGGAGTTGGCAACCCACCAAAGGCCTCTGGATGGGGAGACCTCTCCAACTCCAACATGAAGGTTGATGATGGAACCAGTATTTGGGCAGCCAATGCCCAGCAGCAGGTAAGTCTTCCTGTTTGTTTCATTACATCACTATTTGGTAATAAAACATTTATCAGTATCACTGAGTTATTATGTTTGTACTATTCACTTATGATACTAACACAGTGTAAGTGCTGTGTATGATGCTTTCAAAATAAAATACATTTGTGGAGTAGCTTCTCAACATCATAAACACTGTTGTGTTCCAGGCCCGAGCAGGAGGTTGGGGTGACCCAGGGAGTCAGTGGAATCCCACGCCTGGTGCCAAGCCAAAATCCCTATCTACCTCGAGTTGGAGTGGAGATGGCGGTGGTGGCGGCGACCAGAGCTGGAACTTGAGAAAGGTTTGCTAAGTTTCCTGTATTGCCCGTCTCACTACTGGTTAATGCCCATTGTGCTTGCAGACATGAGTGCATTGTGGCGGGTGTTGTAGCTGCTTCTCAGTTAATTGTTGTCCAACTTGGCCTCCTTCACAGCTGGGCAGGTGTAGCATAGAGACAGCATGGGAAGACTGCACAGCCCGTCTTACTTGCATGTCCTCATGTTCCACCAAGTCTTCCATGGATATTAAAGAAACACTTTGGAAATTTTGGAAAGAATTTTGTTTTGGAGTTCATTTTATAATGGTCATTTATATTCTAATATTGGTCATGTGCACAGTTGGTCTTTCCATCATTTCATCATTCATTTCATTTGCATGTTTTATCATTCATTTGTTATATTTGTATTAATCTCTACGTCAAGAGTCCACCTGATCGTTCGGATGGGTTAATGCCCTTAAGTCATGTGGAGACTATTTCATTATGTTTGTCCTTCAAAATGCTCTCATCCAACACTCTTTCCCTTGATAAGAGGTTATCAGGACATTGAACACATTCACACATAATATACATTTCATGAGGTTTGTAGATAAGTTGTATTGGAAACAAACACTAATTGTATAAACCCAACTAAATTTCTTAATTGCAGTATATGTTCATTTGTTAACAACTGTTCTGTTCAACAACAAAAAGTACTTTGTTGGGAAAGCTGCTCATTTGTAAGTTGAATGACCAATAAACCACAATACACAAGTGCAATGTCTTTGTTAGAAACTGAACACTGGATTTTGTTTGAAAATTTTAAGTTCCATGATTATAATAAGCAGTATTACTGTAGTATAAATTCATGTTTTAGGACATAAATAAGTCTTAAAAATAGAAAGATAAGAGCATCCTTCATTTTAAATCACTAATACTCTTCTTCATCATGTAGCATTAGTGCTAATACTCTAACTCCTCATGAGGCATCACATACCTGGATATATTTCAACACAAGGGGATTTGTGTCACATTGTGGACATCTTCAGTTTGTTTGCTTTTGATGGTTGATTTTGTCCAGTGTTCAATGTTTTGAGCACCTTCTATGCAGGTTCATGTGACGTGTTCATGACTCTAGACATTTTACATTTATGGCTTAAATCGTCTTTATATTTCTGGCTTAGTATAATTCATACCAGGTTTAGGTCAACTGTGCACATGGTGAATTTCTGGTAATCTGTTACTCGACACTTGAGTGAAGCATCAGTCTGTCCTCTTTCTTTCTCTCCTGTCCCTCTTCCCTCTTCCTCCGCCCTCCCTGCCTGTGCTGCTCCCACCCCCCTTGGATTGCGGCCAACACTTGTATGTTGCTGATGGTGATTCTTGCAGCCGGGCTGGCCAGATGAGAATGCAAGCAATTCAGGCAATGTGTGGGGTGGTGAAACGGAGGTGGGATATTGGAATGACATTTCACAAGAAAATAGTACATGGAGCAGTGCCCCTGGCTGGAAAACCAAAAAGAATCTGGTGAAGGTATACTATCCCTGGAAAATGTGGGCACCATGAGACCCCGTCACTTCCGACACCGTCCTTGTTCTAGCTCACACTAGCATAGCTGCCTGCAGCTCAAGTTGTACTGCCAGTACACTAGTCACAAGGCTCACCCTTATCATCATTTTGTTACATGCTAGATTGCTTGTAGTACAATTCTTACAGAAGTCATGTCATGCCTTTTGTAAGTTAGTAAAGCTGAACGGTTCCTTGTTTGCAAATGAAATGAATAGTTAATGCTTTGTATTTTTCTCTAATCTTTTAATACTTTTTCATTTTTGACACTGAAGCAACCATTTCTTTTTTCCTGAAATCATAAGTTTACAAAAGGTAATGTTGCTGTGTTGAGGTGAACACGTTAACTAACTGCAGTGTTCAAGTTTGGTTTAGTTTTGTTCCTCCCTGTCATCCCACTTGTATGGGACATCAGTAACTGAAGTGGCCCTCCTGCGCCAGGGATAACATTGGAGCTTGCAACATCGCACAATGTACAGTGTCTCTCTCGCTGTTACGCTAACATGACACATATCTGTCTGCACGTTCTAACCCACAGTTATTGTTTCATGCTTTGTCATTCATTTTATTTGATCAGCACATTCATCAAAAATGAAAAGTTAGATGTTTTTTATGTTCAATAATAGTTGAAAAAGAATTTCATCAATTTCTCCTTTAAATTGTATTTGTAGCATAGTTTAATAAAAGTCTGCAATATCTATGGTATAATTGAATAATCGAGTACATCCTTTCAGTAGATCCAAATATTTATCTCCTGGGCGTTTTTTTACAGGGTCCTAACAAATTCCCCACTGGCAACAATCATCATCCCCAGATGAGAAGCAAATTACTACAACAGCTGATGGACATGGGTTTCAAAGTATGTGTCCGAACATGTCCTTTATGATATTCACTGAAGTATGATGCTGTTTGTTCAAAGTTGTGTGAAATGCAATGTTACATCAGAGCATCATTAAGAATAGTTTAGTCATTGTAGATGAACAATATCATACCCTGCAGAGCTCCAGATAAGATTTAGCTCATGTGGGTACTGTACCCACTGTATTTTTTTGGAGTGGGTATTATGAATGTTGAGTGGGTATTTCATTTTCCGTTACCGACTGCTTTCAAATATGTGGGTATTTCAGTGATTTTACTCACCTAAGTATATATCATTGAGTA
>VKKT01003445.1:63119-73535 GCA_008038995.1 Haliotis laevigata | reverse complement strand
AAGAACCATACCTCAATTACTTGTATGTACCATTGTGAAACGTACCTCAGTTACTTGTACGTTACACGTACAATCATACCTTAATTACCTGTAAGTAAAGCAATGAACCAAAGCTCAATTTTCTGTATGTAACACGCAGAACCATACCTCAATTACCTCTGTGTAACACGTAGACACGCCTCAATTACCCCAATGTAACAAGTAGCACCACTCGTCAGTTATCTCTATGTAAGTAGAACCACACCTTAATTACCTGTTTAGAAAAAAACATAGAACCTTAACTCAATTACCTGTATGTAACACGTAGAACCTTAACTCAATTACCTGTATGTAACACGTAGAACCTTAACTCAATAACCTGAAGTAACACGTAGAACCTTAACTCAATTACCTGTATGTAACACGTAGAACCATACCTTAATTACCTGTATGTAACATGTAGAACCTTAACTGAATTACCTGTATGTATCACGTAGAATATTAGCTCAATTACCTGTTTGTAACACGTAGAACCATGCTTCAATTACCTTACATAGCACGCAGAATCACACATCATTTACCTGTATGTATGAGAGGAGAGGATAGGTTAACAAGGTGAACAATTCCTCAATGGACTGTATGCAGGAGGGTGAACCGCATCATAGTGGTTTGTGAAATTGGTGACTATTTCCAATGTACAAATGAATGGTGCTACCTTTTCATACGACGTGACAATCCTGGTTGACTTCTTCTGAATATCTCCAAACAAAGTGTACTGAATGGCAGTAACGCTATTGGGCCAGTCGTAGTAGAAGTCAGCATTTATCWMAAATATAGAACACGCGAGGAGTGATTTGACAGCCTATCCAACGTGGTGAGGAAGATTTTCAGAGTGAAAATTCATAGGAGATACATTCCAGATGTAATTACTGTCATTTTGTTCTTGATCTGAAAATACTGTGAAGGAAAATGAATACAACTAATTTTGATATGTAGTTATTAGAAAATGATTGAAAATGTTGTTTTATAGAAAATACCACCATTACTGCTACTACTACTCCTACCCTTGAAGATCAGGACTATAAATGGTCTTCAGCAATTCATGCTTGTTGTTGCAGGCGACCAACTGGATGGGGTGGTCAGACCCACTGACTTGGTTGAAACATGTCATCGTATCCCAACTGAGCAGATTGATGCTTATGGCGTTGATCACCGGATTGTCTAGTCCAGATTACTGACTGACCTCAGCCATATGCCTGGATAACCTGGGTTCCCAAGAAAACTATATTTTTACTTATCTGTATTGTCCACACAAACCAGAATCTATTGTCACAAACATGTCGCTATGATAAACGTGATCATTTTGTACTTACGTTATTTCCTAGGGAGGGCGCACGAACATCAAACACTTTGGCAGACCACTTGTTTCCAATGCAGCAAGGTGTAGCTTGAGCCTTGACGGCCGCCAGGCAGGACAGAGACACCAGAAGAAGCAGCATGTTGGACGTCAAACGTTGGGTGGAGTGGTGGTGTTCAACTGGCCTCCAGTTTTATAGGCACTGGATACGTTTCTGCGACTGTATACCTCCTTCACTGATAAAATCAGGAACAACATTCTAATCAAGCAATGTTGAAAGATAGCGTTTCAGTGTCACGTTAGGTCACAGAACTGTGTTGAAAGTGCAATATATTTGAAATACTGGAAGGAATGATAACTTAGATATATGTTTATGCAATAGTGCAGCTAACATATGTTCCTCATTTCAAACACACGACATCTTTGTTCGAGCAAACGGACCAAATTCAGCATATCTTTTCTCCACGGCATTCAATTCAGTGCAAATTTCGCAATAAGAATCCACCTTGCGAAACATGACTCGTACTGCGACATCTCTGTCCTTTGGACGATATTGTTTCTGAGGTAAATACACTTAATAATCCCATCTGGTAATCTAGCTCTCTCTCCCACACTGGATGACAGGTGTTAGTTTTTACGATATACCCTACACATATTCAATACAAAATTTCGCAAATCCATCACTTTATCCTTCAAGGGTTACACATGTGGCTGACATGAGAAAAGATCACATTTTATACCAGAAATAAATAAATACCCAAATTAAATTATGTGAAGCATAGTTTTACACCTTATTTTGTTATGTAGACAGAAAAGAAGAGCCGTTAAAAAGGCTACGTTAAAATATGTCATTTAGTCAGAAGGACGTGAGATGATTTGTGGGGTGACCATGCCTTTGTCTATTAGAGACTTGCTTCTATTGGAGATCTTCATGTCTTCATACCCAAGATGCTGTATCCAAAAGATGCATTGGTTAGCCGCTCAGGTAGCAACCCAATTTGTTTTTGAAAATATAATATGATTTATGTAACACACAAAGAGCAATACGAATCAATGGTAAGCTTTTATGAAATGTTATTAAATTACATGGAAAGACACATGTTTCATGCTAAGGTAACGATCAACAGTCAATACAATCAGTGCAGCTGGCATATGCAAATGAGCCACAACACAAGAGGGGTAACCACAGTCACACTACATTTCGGAGAACCACATATGATTGAAATGATGGGTGACAAATCTAGGGATCATGCTGGCCTGAATAACACATTAACATTGTTCTGTTCAAGATACTGCTGTTAAAATGCAGTTTAGGTTGGTAAATCAATGGCTGGGAACTGTTCTTTGGTAGTTATTGAAAGATATTAGATCATCCACATTCCAAATTACTCTTCCCCAATGCAGAAATTCTAATTCCTATGTATACAAATCCTCCAAGAATGGAGAACACTGGGTGTCCAATGGGATGCCAGCTTCTTACCTAAATACTTTACAAAATTAAATCGTTTGTATAAAACGTAATCAATGAAGAAGTCCAGGATTTCACATGCAGTGTTTTCCTTAATCACTGCTAAATTACAATATTGAAATCTGTATGGTATGACACTAGGAATCGCGGCACGCACTTGAAGAGATGTGGTCTCAAAAGTCAATTCACAAATTCAGTATCGTGCGTGTCCTCCATTGGCGTCGATGCGGGCTTGCCACCGACGATGCACAGACGACACTAAGCGATTGAAGAAAGCTTGTGGAATGCTGTTCCATGTTTGAACCAACGTTTGTCCCAATTCAGATGATATGAGTGGCTAATTCTTGGCTTGACGTAAACGTCTCTCCATTTCATCCCAAGCATGCTCGATATGGGACAGGCCGACCAGGGGAGTACCGTAATAATCTGCTGTCTCATGTGGACGGGCATTACCTTTCTGAAGCGTGAAGTTACGTCGCTGTGCTTGAATGAACGGTTGCACATGAGGCCCAATGATCTCATCCCTCTATCGCAGACTAGTCAGATTGCCATTGACAATGACAAGTTGTATCCGACCATAACCATGAGAAGGGATTTCTCCTTATACTATAACCATGCCTCCACTGACTAAAGCCAGAAATGGGTCAACCGAATGTGGCTGTCTTCCTGACGTGACGTCACACGTAGACGGCCGGTCCGAGGAAAAACTCACATGTTCCAATTATGTTGAATACGTCTCTATATAGATGAAATCGTGTTTCGATGGACACCAACATGTCTGACCACTTCATATCAATTTTCCAGTATACCCACGACACGAGGCAGTTACGGCAGAAGAAGGAGGGACTACACATGAATACACTGATCTACTATAGGCCTGTATCAAACTTACCTTTTCTAACTAGAGAAGGCAGTTGCCACTCGTTTTCAGGAACATATGACCAGAAACAGTTTGCATGAGGAATACCAGTCAGCTAACAGAACGGGACACAGTACCTAGACAGCATTGATACGAGTCACCAATGACATCCTAACATCTGCTGACCAAGAGCTGATTTCAGCTTTAGTTTTATTAGACTGATACAGTATACCACAACGAACTGAGCATCACTGAAACTGTATTTGCCCGATTCAAGTCATACCTGTCTGAGAGGTACAAGATCATAGCTGTCAACTGTTTAAGACCGCCTGCCTATGAGCTGGAGAGAGGTGTTTCCAAGGTTCAGTATCGGTGCCAATCTTGTTTACACTGTGCACAAGATCACTTGGTCCTGTTGCTGCAAAACATAGCCTGAAAGAGCATCATTGTACTGGTGACAATCAGTTATGTGTCCGCTTTACATGTGATGACTCACATAAGCATGCTAGTAAGGTGGAGGATTGTTGTGCCGACATCACCCACTGGATGACATCAGAGATGCATAAACTCAACCCAGATAAGGCTGTACTTATTGTGAGTGGCCCTGAATGAAGGCTTCAGAACTTCAAAACCTTATCCACTTGCGATTCGACAATTGTTGTATCTCACAAATTGAATAACTTGGAGGTAATATTTGATCAGCAGCTCGGCATGAAGCACCATCTGTCCTGATTGTGCCAGACAGCCAATTACCATCTCCGTAATATTGGAAAACTACGGCCATACCTGCAACAGGATTCATGTGAGAGACGGCGTAACAGACTCATTTCCAATGTAACAATTGCAAAAGATCAAATAAACATACATAGCAATTCAACATACAACAGCCATGATTATATCTGCTCATACTTCACCAATTCTAAGAGAACTCTATTGGCGAGGTGGCGAGTTGGCTAAGGCGCCAGGCTAGTGATGCGAGATTGAGGTTCCGGGATCGATCCCACCTGTAAACGGGTGTAAAAAGCTTGGAGTCAACTTTGTGGGCAGACCCTTTCTGTATTGTCACAACCTCTAGTGTACAGTTCACAACCCTGTGCACTTAAAAGAACCCACGAATCCCTTGGTATATGACCAGATTGTGGCCACATGAATACGTGCAAACACTTAGTTGCGGGTACAGCAACGTGAAGTAAACTTGGACAAAGTACTGTGACTATGGGTCCCAGTCCACCCAGCTGTGAATGGGTACCTCGTTAGGTTTAGAAAGCCACAATAAATCGGTGTGCCTAGTGGTTGCAAGAGTTGTATACTCCCCAGGAAGTTGAAATTGATAATAAGATGTGCCATTGAGATTGACATCCAGTGATCGAGGGAAAAAATACCAGCGCCTCGAGCATACGCTTGCTACCTTGATATGTGCGCTATATCTATAAATATCTGATAATAATTTGGCATCCAGTTGGTTCACGTCTGGAACCCAATATCCTTCTCATGACTTGGAGTTACAGTTTGGAACAATGACCTTGCAACAGTATTTTTGACTAAGTTTTAAGAACTATTTCTTCAATCTTGCGATTTTTTACATGCTTCAGCCAAAGATAATATTTTAAGAGCATAGATGATAATACTTGTTTATATCAGTCAGCTGCTAGTGCAATGAAGAAAAGTATCCATTACGTCCAATCACAACTGATGATGTCACTCAACCACCTTGGTGTGAAGTATTAAAGAGAGATAGCATTCATAAATCCTTGCCCCAAAATATCCCTGTAGATAATTAGTCTATATATTTTAATAATTTGTTATATGTTTCTCATGAGAATGATAGTTGTAATTCTCAGGAAACCTCTTATTTTCCTTTCATGCCATCTTGTGAAGATGTAAATGTTTTAACTTGTGATTTCAATGTACCTATCACAGAGGAGGAAGTAAAGCAGAGCTTGGCAAATGTAAAAATGGGAAAACTCCCAGATGAGGATGGTATACAAAGTGAATTTGGGAAGTCCACTAGTTGTTATATTGTACCATTATTGACTAGCATACATAATAACCTTTTTCATGACGGAATATTTCCCACTGTGTGGGGTAAAAGTATAATTTGCCCACTACATAAAACATGTAATAAGAATGACATAGGGAATTATAGAGGAATTTCATTAATTGATACTCTAAGTAAAACTCTAGGCGCTATCCTGAATAAGAGGCTCCATGTATCATGTGATAAGAACCATGTTATTTCTGAGCTCCAGGCAGGTTTTAGACCTGGTTACTCCACTATCGATCGGGTATTTATTTTACAAGCAATGATTCAGAAGTACATATCCAAGAAAATAGGCAGATTTTACTGTATATAAATAGATTTTAGTAAAGCGTTTGATTGTGTAAACCACAATGTTTTGTTTCAAAGTTTATACAATATAGGTGTACGAGGTAAATTTCTTGATTTTATTGTCTCTATGTATTCATCATTATCATGCTGTGTAAGAATAGATGGAGGATTAACAGAGTACTATAAGTGTAATATTGGAACCCGTCAAGTGTATTATGAGGTGTATTATTGTTATTTTTATAAACCAATTGTCTGTAATGTTCGAAGGGAAAGGAGTTAAAAGTATATTTGTTTCACAAGAACATTCAAATGTTGTAGCATTATTTTTTTGTGGGTGATGTATCAGGGGTATGTGATTCTGTTATCAATCTACAAAGAAATTAAAATAAATGTTTTTAGAACAATTTTGTGAAGCAACTGGTATGAAGGTAAACATACAAAATCCTAAGATAGTGGTATTCCGAAGAGGTGGTCCTCTAAAGGTTACGAGAAATGGTACTTTAGAGGTCAGAAAAATTTACGTTGTTAATAATTATAGGTATCTTGGGGTTGTTGTCACACCAACTTTGTCAGTTTAGCCGTCAAGGCTAACAAGGCACTGATTTCATTATATAATGTCTCTTGTAGCAAAAAATCAAATAAACATACTCACCACACAGCAGCCAGGATTATATCTGTTCATACTTCACCAATTCTAAGAGAACTTCTAATTGCTTCACGTGTGGAACCCAATATTCTCCTCATGACTTACAAATGTTACAACCATCTTGCACCATCATACCTCAGAGAGGCCCTACCTGTCTACTGTCCGTACAGAACCCTTCGCTCACAAGATCAACATCCCTTCTCTGTTCACAGATTTAAATCTTCTACGTTTGGTAAGTATAACCCGTGTTCTTTGGAACAAGATTCAAAACAAAACAACCGTATTCTACATCTTACTGGAGATTTTGAAGATATTTGATTGTGATTGTTTAATCAGATTTTATATCCTCTTAACCAACAAGGTTCAAACCTTATGATTTGACGTCCGCCACCAGTGGATAGTATTTATTTCAGTAAAGAGTATACACAACAGCGTTATTTNCCTTAAATTCAAATATATTAAGTACTATAAAATCTTCAGGTGTCCTTGCTCTATATTAACAACAGAGTTTGTATATCCCCTGTTTTATACCTCTTGACAGGTAGGGAATACATACATGCATTATCATCATCTGTGGGTTTCGTCCGATATGATCGGAAACATTCCCCTGGACTTCGGCGATGCCTGTACGAACCAACTAGTTGTTGCACTGTCCTTTGACGATAGGATTTTATAACGTTGAAATATATTTCTTACATTTTTATTGATGTATTTTCTCGTCACGATATGGCTGAAATATTGTTGATGAAGATATATTTTAACTCACTCACTCACTCACTCACTCACTCACTCATGTAAGAATCAAAATTGAATATTTAACTGGCTCGATTTTCAATAGATAACAAAACCCTTCTCACTTTCGGAAGACATATCTTTGTTGATTGTACAATCTTTGAAAATACATCTTCATGTCCACTATACAATGTTTTGAAGCCTTACTGGGGCCTTGAATGTAATAACCTTGATCTAACAACTTCTGAGCAAGATTCGTATGACGCTCTTTGAAATCTTGGTAAAAAGAACATGCTCGACAACGCAACTGTTCGAATATTGGTCGACATGAAAGGGAAGTTAACTATTGGAATCATCCCTTTTGTCATACGGCCTTGTGGTGTGTGTTTTGTCACTCTGAATCTTCATGCATAGATCCCAAATTTGCTTCACTTTCCAAAGAGTTCTGTGACCTAAGGAAGTGCTTTTGGATATTTGGTGTTTTTCACGATATCAGATCATCGATATACCTTTGCCAACTTACAACCGCTTTAAATGTTCTTTTTATAGAAAATACCACCCATCACTACTACTACTACGTCTACGTCTACGTCTACGTCCACTACGTCTACTACTGTACGTATATTACTCTGTCTACCAATACTACTACTATTGTCTAACACAATGGCTGACCAATCGTCTGCCAATCAGCAAGGTGTAACTTGAACCTTGACGGCCGCTAGACAGGACAGACTGACCAGAAGCAGCAGCATGTTGGACATCAAACGTTGGATGGAATGGTGGTTATCAACTGGCCACGGGCTTTATCGGTACGGGATAGGTTTCTGTGACACATTAAGATGTATGTCACTTCACGTTGTACAGTGCAGCCAACATATATCGGTTCCTCATTGCAATCACATGACAACATTTGTTCGAGCAAACAGGCCATATTAAGCTTATCTGTTTTGCATGGTATTATGTGTTCAAGTTAAGGCCGTTTCTGTGTGTATTTCGCAATGAGAATCCACCTTGCGAAACATGAAATGTACTGAGGTGTGCATGTCCTTTGGACGATATTGTTTCTAAGGTCAAAAACTTAATTATTCGCTCTTCCGTCTGGCTCAACACACCTGTAGATATTACCATTTACAAACGCTTGCAGGAATGGGAGATTGCTAGCTAAACATAAGCAACTTTAACAATAGTTATTTTGATTTTCAATTTACACCTACCAAAATTGATAGAAAAGTATGCAAAGACATTTTTAAATTCCTGACTGTATGGTAATTATAATGCTCTGTGTTAATATAGATTAAACCCGTTGTTTTATGGATAATGATTGTAACATAGTTAGGTGTTTAAAATATAAGTATGTTTGAGGTTATAGCTGGCACTGGATACAAACACAAGTGAGAAAACCCTTGAAGAAATAACATGTTATGCTCATTATGGCGAACATATTTTTCAAAAAAATGAACACAATAATAACTCATTTTCTACGAGCGCTGCATGTTGTTGTTAATAAATATCATTTTCTTACAGAGATACACCTCAACGAAACTTAAACTGCTGGACAGAAGAAGATAAACGATTGAGACTGGACTTGACTCGATGTCTTTCAGTGGCATTTAGAAGTTGTACATTGAAATTTTTATGGATTAAACTTCTTTTTTAATTTCTCTTACGACGTTTGGAGACCATTCCAGGTCCCTTCATCAGATGAACTGGCAGTTAGGACTATGACGTCGTCATAGTACACTAGGCAGAGTACTGTATAAGTGAGTTTAAAGAGAGTTAATTATATAATGATGAATCATTTGGCACGAATTTTCATCATTATGTAATTAACTCTTCAAACTCACTATATAGTACTCTTCCTAGTGTACTGTGATGTCACTTGCAATGTGACGTCATAACTCATTTATGACGCCATAGTGACGACGTCATAGTCCTAACTGCCAGTTCACCTGATGAAGGGACCTGGAATGGTCTCGAAACGTCTCGAAACGAGAGAAATTAAAAAAGAAGTTTAATCCATAAAAATACATTGGACTTGACTTGACTATTAAAAAGTTATTAGGCATGAAACAGTCGCCCAAAACACTTCATACTTAAAGCTCAAGGCACAGCTATGATTCCCGTATAAACAGAAAACATCACAATCAAACTATTTCGTGTTTGTTTCATTTCAACCGAATTCCAACATGGATGTGTAATGCTTGGTTGTTAAAATAGCCTAACAGTACAGTAAGTTGATAGATGAAACACTGCACACGTCAAAGCCCAAATCACAAGTCCAACACCCTGTAAAAATACATCACCATCAGCTGACTACTTTTTGTTTCTTTTATTTTAACCACCACCAAACATGGATGTATACTGCCTGCTGGTTTCAATAAATCAATAGTACAGCCAGCATTTTGATCCTTCTATCAGCAAGCAAGCAGTAAGCAAATTCCGTTTACCTGGAGTACGTTTAATGATTACAAATTGAATTAACACATGACAATTCAGTGCTTGATGGTGTAGGTGATTTCAAGTGACATAATTATTTCCAGAAGCATACACAAAACACTTCTAAAAGCATTGTACAATTTCGACTGAATCATAAAAATGTGTTTACATATATGTTACAACTACTGGAGTGTTGTGTTGTATCGTTTTATTGAGATGGTTCAATTGGTCAATCCTTTGAATACCGGGGGTTCGTGAAAAGGTAAGCTGATCCTGCCACACTGATGTCAACGGTGTCGTGCCGGGAAGGCTAAAATGTATATTTTGGATTTCCCGGGAGGGCTAATTTCCAAGGGAGCGGGGGAGTACCGCCCAAGCTAAAGATAGGGTGCCGGGAAATATAATCCATGTCGGGAATAGATAGATTTCTTTAATAATAATAATAATGTGTCCATTTATATAGCGCCAAACTCCACACTAGGTATGCTCATAGCGCTAACAATCAATGTCATTATTACCCCGGATAACCCAAGCTGCCTGTTATGCCTGCTAGAAGGTTATAGTCATATAACTTTTTTCCACCGGGTACCCATTTTCCTGCTGGGTGAAC
>VKKT01003445.1:21286-36484 GCA_008038995.1 Haliotis laevigata | reverse complement strand
TATTTCATTGACTCATAAAGCCTACAAGATGTTTCAAAATAAACACAAAAATACAGTTGAAAATCCTATATGCGTTTCTTTTTTTGAAGAGTATATATCTGTAAGCTCTATTGCAGTGCATAGCAATAATGGTATTAACAACAAGTTAATGCGATACCTACTGCACTGCGTAGAGTGCACATAAACTGACTTCACAACTCTTCTCCGCTTTGCATCTATAAGTCTGTCAGTATGTGTGATTAAATAACAGAATGCTGATTAACGAGCGGGATATTATTTCTCAAAGCAGTTTCAGTGGTATCATAAACTTTGAGCCGTAAGGGCCTGATGAAATTTAAAAACTGAGAATAAATCAGCCCGAGAACAAATCTATCGGCCTCTGGCCTTCGGGCCGATGTTTTTTGCAAACACTGGTCTGGAGAATGCTAACTGTAGGCAAAGCATATTCCCTCGTCAATGCTTCACAGGTTCGTTTACCACTTTGTTCCTTGCCGTGTCACGATATGAAACCAACAAATCGTCTCTTCGAATTCCTTCTTTAGAGTTATGTCCCTTACGAGTTACAGCATCCTACCATAATGAATCCAATCCCGGTTCGCCCAATTGTGTTTCTTGTTTTATCAACATAGTAACCTTTAACCTCGTTTTTATCAAAATAGTAAATCTCCAAGACAGACATCACTTCGAGTTTCACTCGAGCATTAGGCGAACACGTGACGCTACAGAAATATTTTTAAAAACGACAACAAACCAAACTTACTCACGACCTTAAAAATAACAGCAGAGTGCGTGAGTTTTAGCAATATTCCTGCAATATCACGGCGGGGGACGCCAGAAATGGGCTCCACACATTGTACCCATTTCGGGAATCGAACCCGGGTCTTCAGCGTGACGCTTTAACCAAAAGGCTACCCCACCACCTCCACTCTGGCTAGGCTGTCGATATACGTAATAGTTCTCCCATATGTTAGAACAGAAAAGTAAAGTTCTAATCATTAACCACTAGGCTAACCCTCAGGCCCAAAATAATAGTAGAAAGGAGCCGATTGTTACAACATACATGTAGTGAGGCCATATGCCAACCAATTAGCATTGGATAAGCATCAATCAGATGCTTCATAAATGGCCGACAAACATCTAAATCATTTATAGATTCTTCCACACTGTACCTATTCATAAACAACATCTGACAGGCTTTTTCTGTCCCAGTCATAACCTCTTCTGACTGACTCTAAACCTGCGCCAGGAGCGGTCATTATTTTATGATATATAACGAGAGGCTGCCGCACAGGTTGACCATACGGACGCCAAAGCCAGACTGATGGAATGGATACCTCTGTGCAGACCAACTGGTCAGATCAAATGCGATCATATATGTTCGCGTATAACCACATGGGACTTAGTCGAGATCGCTGATCTTTGGGGTCGAAGTTAGACTTGCATCTAGTCTCCGAAATGAACATATTTTACAGCAATAGGTTCTTAAATAATATTTATGAAATATATTAAAAGAGAGCCCATTGCCGTTCTTCATTTTTCTTGAAACTGCAGTAATCAAGATCGAATACATTCTAAACTTGCATGTGCTGCATTGGGTGTAAGGGTTTCAAACACAGAATAATCTGTATATGTTTTGTAAATAAACCGCTACGTTTTACGTATCCCAGATGGGACTCAACCCAACAAAACTACTAGAATCTGTACTTAATCCCAAATATAACATGTGTTACAGTTGACCACTTTCTAAATGGGATTCTGCATTCATACAGTTTACTTAACGCGTGTGAATTATTCTTTTCATGGCCCGAATAGAAACAGGCCACCAGTTGTCTCCCAAAATGGTGAGTTTTAGGACATTAAGTTTGGATAAACGTTAAGCGGGTATATCCGGGTGGTATGATGAGTAATTTTCAAACAGTATAAATATACAAGACAGGGAAGGAGAGAGACATTTTGAGATGCAATTCGCTATCCTGTTGTTTGTTTAAAATAATATTTTAAAAAATAAAAAGTTGCTCTCAACAATGAAGAATTCAAAAGGGAATTCATACATAAATACCTAAACATCAAATTTCGTTGTTGATAATAAAACTGATGTTTGATGTTTTGAAGGTTGGGATGTGTGTTTTAAACATATTACCCAGGAATATGACCAAGAACAGTTTCCTGTTTTGTTGAAAAAATAAATTGTGAAAATAAATAAATTCTTTGATGGTGCTCCATATATAAATAGTTTGCTGGATTCAGCTGGAACAATATAGATCGTTCTGAA
Organism: Haliotis laevigata; assembly: GCA_008038995.1. NCBI lineage: Eukaryota > Metazoa > Mollusca > Gastropoda > Lepetellida > Haliotidae > Haliotis > Haliotis laevigata. Next base: position 34,212 of record VKKT01003445.1, on the reverse strand, counting down.
AAAACATCCTTCAACCTCCCACAATACAAACTAAACGGATGCTCCCTAATCATTTTCTATATTCTTGAAACGTCGAACACGTTGACATACATAACTTTACCGATTGAATTTCAATTGAATTCCAACCCCACAAACACACAACCAGTGACAGTTGAATTACTCAAACCAAGAGTCTTATGATCGCTTATCCTCTTGATTTTTCGTCCTAAAGTGCGTTGATACATCTACGATCGAAGGTTCAAGCCGACATATGATCTTTGTTCAACACAATCCCTCTATGTTCACGCCCTCGTGTTGCCAACGTGTGGCGCACCGTCATGCACGGTACTCGCGCCGTGATATAAAAGACGGCATGGATATAAGTGGACGTCATCAATATCGATTACAGAGTAGAAGTAAATATTGTTGGGGCGATTTATTTATGACTTTTAAGTAAAACGGCTGGTCTGTTGTGGGAAATTGCCTTCCTATAGTAAACACTTGTCGAGACACGAGAGTATTTGATCTCTGATAATGGCCTTTGCGTACACTGTGCTCGGGGCTTGGCCCAAGGGTTACGTTCGTTCATACCTGCTGAATCTGCCATGGTATCGTACGTAGGCCGTTCGTTTGTATTTATTGCTGATAATTGTTCAATGCTAATGGATTTTTTTCATAAACGATACTTAACTCGACGAAATGCTGCACCATCTAATAAAGCGACAGATCAATAAATCTTTTCAGACATTTTCTGTGATGTTTTTTTCGTGTGAAAATTGAAAGAATTGTTTACGTATGATTTAAACCCTTTTCAGTCGAAATGTATCCCTTAATAAATCGGGAAATTAACCAATAGGGAGAGTGTGATTACACGCTGTTACTGGTTAATCAGACTGGGTGTAATATGGAGTTTGTATTTGTAACATAGTGAGTTCGGGAGTTTAATTTTACGCCGATTTTAGCAATAATATGAAAAAACACCAGAATACATTGTATCCATACGGTGTTTGCCCTTAACCCTTAAAAGCTGCAGACCCTACGGACCCAGAACCATAAGAAGTTGGGGGTCCTGATCAGAATGTGTAGCTATATGCCCTATAATTTGATATGGAAATAATAGTCTTAGTTGTGGGTCCGAGTGGTTTTCGGTCGGCTTCGGGCCTAAGGACCGAGGTTAATTTCGAACGCTGTATCCATATGAGATTCGAACCAGTGCGTTTTCCTTGAAGTTTCCGTCCCGAAGCTGCCCCATCATGGTTGACCTAACGTTGACCTTGAACTATCAGTAACTGATAATGTGAGCGTTAACTGCCTTAACTGTTTGTATAGATGAAAACGGTTTATTCGAATTGACGATAGTCCTAAACATTTGTGTGAGGTGGGGTTGCCTAGTCATTGGCGGATTCAGAGGGGGGTTCAGGGTATCGATCCCACCCCCCACCCTGTTTGAAAATTCTTGGATCCGCCTCTGCTAGTGTTTGAAGTTCCGAAGATAGCACTGATGTTCATTACACAATATCTGATAAACCATGGGAGTGGTTTCTACAAAAACAGTTCGTGTAGTATCTTTCCACGGTACTTACCTCCCCTTGTGTGTGGTAATTTGCAACCAACAAGTATGGCATTGTGAACAGCGTGGCGTACATTATTCCGGCCGTCGGGGACAAGACAATTACCGCCACTTTGTGCCTCACTAGTGCCAGTATCACCATTCCAACTGTATAGGTCAACTGGCCGCATACGTACACTCTTTTGGCTTCTGAAATGGAAAATACAATTCTGATAAGTAATGGTCCAGTGTTCGATTTATAAGAATTTTAAGCAATAAATCAATTTCCAAATCGCAGGAAATCTATGTTAAAAGTCCATTGTACGATTTTGCCTTTATCATAAATCATTATCAAATGATGATATCCAACGTTGACGTCAGCGCCAGTCCCAAACACATGCAAAGGAAAAGTAAGTAGCCTATACACCCAAAACGACACGGTTCATTGGTTTGTCTTTTAACGCCGCACTCAGCAATATCCCAGCTATATGGCTGTCTGTATATACTCGAGCCTGGAGCAGACAATCCAATGATCAACAATACAAGCATCGATCTACGCAATTGGGACACGATGACATGTGTCAACAAAGTCAGCGATCCTGACCACCCGATCCCGTCTTACGACACGCATAGTTTACTGAAGACCAATTCTTACCCGGATCTTCACGGGTCCAAAACGCACGGGGACATGTGGTAAAAGACAAAATAGGGAACTGAATCGGATTTTCGTTTTGGAATTTGGAAACGTATTCCACAAGTCAACCATATAACTTTTGAACTTGGCTTACAAAGTTTTGATTGATGTAACCTTATGAGGCAACATTTAGCAAGAGTCCCATGACGCTCTTTGAAACACTGGCTGGAAGAGTATGTTCGACTGCACCTCAGAAGTAGTAAAATGTAGACGCCGAGGGAGCTACGGCAGCACGTCATAAGGAGAAAACTTACTCTTGAAATGCTGTTCCTTCATGTAACCGTATTTGTCTTGCGTGGGAGTAAGAATTTCTATGAATACATTTGCAGTCAGAATATATAATAACGAACTAAGGCACCTTCCAAGTTTGTTCTTCATATGAGAAAGTCGCTGTTAACGGTAATAACAGTGTGGTGACCTAGCCCAGAGGTTAAATATTGGCCCGAAGATTCGTTTTCGATTCCCCACAGTGTGGAAAGCTCATGGTGTCTTTGATTTTGTTAAAAACTACGTAAACTCACTCACTCACAGACCCACTCACTCACCCACCCACCCACTCACTCACTCATTCACTCACTCAGAGTGCATGCTTTGGATTCGCCATATACACATAAATGTATGTTTTAATAATATTCCATGCATAACGTCGCCACAAATTTTCGGCCGTTTCTGTCAATCAAATATGAGTGTTGATATATTTGTTAAGATTAGTGAATAAATTTGGTTTAACGCTTTCTAACTGTTCTAAATGTACTTAATCAAAAATGGCACCTCGGCACCATGTCAGCAGTACCTTCACTATATGGGTGTTAGGTGGGTAACTTGAGGTTGAGCTGATGTTAATATGCTACGTTTGTCTGGAATAGCCCCCAAAAGAAAAACTCTAGGGTTTTGTCATGAATTGCCATTTCAGTTACGATGTACTGCCGTTAAATATTGCATCCTTAACTCTCTATTCGGTTTAAATATAAGGACTTACGTCAGTGTTACAAGTATCCATACAAAGACTGCAGTGATAGAAAAACGATGCTTCCATTCCTAACAGTGATTAAATATAAACATTAATTGTCTTCACGCAGCGTCCCGAAATACAGAACGATCCCCATTTATTTATACAACGCTCAGGATAAAGCCGATATACTAGCCTATGTAGCATAGCCAGAACCAGATACATTCCCCATTCAATCACAGTGACAGAGAAGTGGCTTAACTCCCGAGTCGAGCTCACTGCTCAAAACATGACATTAGCTAAAGAGGATTGCTCGATGGATCGCCTATATGCGTCCGGCAGGATTTATTGCTTGTTTCTACGTCAACTTTAACGCTGTTGCTCATCCAGCTGAGAGAAGTCTTTGAATTGCGAAATGGGACTTGATACTCGATGTGATACAATTGCAGTGACAAGATTCAGTTCTAGTCGACAGATTTGACCGAATTCTGTTTAGTTACGCTCTCCCTTTGATCCTGCGGGGCTCATCTTGTCGCAGACTAAAGGGAGCCTTATTGGCACCGAGGAACCATTGCCGCGTGTACTCTATGGGTTACTGGTTAATCAGACCGGATATAACATATAACAAGTATTTACAATATAGTGAGTGAGTTTAGTTTTACGCCATTCTTAGCAATATTCCAGCAGCATGACGGCTGGCGGCACCAGGAATCGGCTTCACACATTGTACCCATGCGGGGAATCGAACCCGGGTCTACGGCCCGACGAACGAACGCTTTAACCTCAGGGCTACCCAACCGCTCCTTTTTACAATATAGACTGGATTGGGACTTGTAGGCAATATAATGTGGACATATATTCATATTCAAGGGCAGGTGTGGAATGTTAAAGTGAGTGAGTTTTTACGCCGCTTTAAGCTATTATTATTAATACTATTATTACCAATAACAACGGACACTTAAATAAGCTTCGCACAATGCTTTAACCACTGGGCTACCCTAATGCGTTCATTTTAAGTGCAGGGCAAGACGGTATGTATGTGTAACAGACGCTGTTATTATATTAATAGAGAAACCAACAGCTGTAACGGGACACTAAATACATTTGCTTTTGAGAATTGCGTTTTAAAATATCGCAATTCTCGATTCTTGATTTGCCATCACCATTGGAATCAGAGATTCGAAAGGCCAAAACATCGTGACAGGATTTGTCTGCTCAACGAATCGATGGAATAATTCTTACACCTATTGGAAGGGGAGTTAATTAAGTAATGTTGGCGCATGTGGAATAGTTTAGGCATCAATGGGACTTTCAACGATAATCAATACATCTCTGCATATCAGTGCAAATAGTGTCAGTACGAAGTGACTAGGGATTAAATATATTACTCACTAAATGTGCGAACGAGTTTTTCGATACAGAGTGAGTAGACAGCACAGGAAAAGGAGTACAGGGACATCCCAAAGGACCCGAGTCTTACTCCATCATCGTATCGGTTGTGAGCATCGCTACCAGTCGGGGCCTGGGGATCGCCATTGTACACAACCTGCCCCACAAAATCTGTGAAATATAGTGAGTAACAGACGAGCGACGACCAACAGAAGAGATTCGTTAAACACAATATGAATAGCGACCTTGGCATTTTCACAATGGAACGTAAATATGTCCGCAGCGTAACGTCGGTGGATATCTCAATCGGGTGGTCTTTGTCGGTGGTGTTTGATGACGTGACGTTGCTTTCCGTCAGGGTGTGTCTGTCTGCTTCTGTGTGTTGTTCCATGTTGTTCCTTGACGTCAGGTCATCCTCAGAGTCTGCCGTGTAACCTTTGTGAAGGTCATGGTCAGATGGTAGCTTCTCTAACTTTGGTTTGCCCAGGGCGCCATAACTCTGGTCGTTTGAGAAACCAATTTCTTCTTCCTCATCATCGTCTTCCTCGTTTGTGAATTTACGATATTTCGATTTCCCGACTTTCTTCTTTTTCTTTTGGATTTTTTCTTTAGAAATGCCGAGATCTTTTAGTTGTGTTTCCTTGAAGCTGGTGATGGTTGAAATGACGCAAATGATGAACACTATGAGGACTAGAAAAAACACAACACGTATATGGCCCCCAAAAGCTGTACCAAACTCTGTTGCGTTCCAGTCCACACCTCCCATAATGTAGCCGATGCTTCCACCAATTCCAGCCATGACAGTAAACATAGTCAACCCCGAAGAATGTTCCTCGGGTGACGTAACGTCCAGAAGGTAAGCTCTGCTCGGTGACTGACAAGCGTCACAGTTGAAGTCAAGCATTGCGACCCCAACTATAGTCAATATTATTCCTCGAAAATGGTCTTTAGATATAGCATAACTTTCAGGTTCAGTGGCACCGGTTACCATGTCTGTCCCTTCCGATATAGGTATTGGTGTTACGTCGGGTAATGAAACATTGTCCAAAATACTTCTCTTCGATGTCTCCTGAAAGGACTGATTATAAACATACTTGTATCTGTTATGTAAGGTCTCATTTCCTTTATCCCCCAATAAAATCCCTATGCTCTCACCGTTAGGGACCAGCAGAAGCCCCAGCACTATACCTGCTGATAATATAAGTATAAACGGGCGCCTTCGCCCCATCTTCATTGGACATCTGTCACTGAGGGAACCCAAAACGGGGACAAGGAAAAAACCCAGCACTGGGCTAAGACACCAAACGAGAGTCATAAGGGCTACAGGGACGCCTAATTTCAATAAAATAGGGCTCACAAACGCTGTCTCTGCCGCATAGCACAGTTCGATGCCACATACGGCTGTGGATAGCCGAATGAGTTGCAACTTGGACTTCCGGCTGACTGTGTGGTCGCCATCTTGGTTTTCGATGTTCACCAGTCCTGCTAAACCAAGTCCTACATACTGAACGTAAGGATGATCCTTGAAGGTTTTCAATGCGCGAATGATACCCACAGACATCGTAGACGAATTCCGATTATTGTCTGTGTATCTGAAATGAAAACAAAATTTTACTTTACATTATAATTTATAAAACCATCTTCGATTGTACAAAGAGCATTGAAAGTGTTTGACTGACTATGTTATTTGAAAGTATAAAATGTCTGTTTGTTGTTTATCGCAGCACTCAGCTATATGCCAGCCGTATGGTGGCGTTCTGTAAATAATCGAGACAGAATCAGACAATACAGTGATCAACATAATTAACATCGATCTACGCAATTGGGGCCCGGTGGCATGTGCCAACCAAGTCAGTGAGCCTGACCACCCGATCCCGTTAGTTGCCTCTTACGACAAGCATGGGTTACTGAAGACCAATTTTAACCCGGATCTTCACGGGTCGATGAAGAGAGAGAGGATAACCTTTTTTCGTTTGTTCGATGTGAATCTTTTTGAAAAATGGACATGTAATGTTTATTCTGATCGCCGAAAAAAAAGTACTTTGCAGACTGTGTTTGTGTTCAATTAAAACGCTTTATTAGAAACTTGTTTATACATATTATATAGATTGATAGATAGAGAGTTGGACAGATACATACACATATATATGCAGTAAGCTACGGTTATAACGAACTGAAGGAGACCTCTTATTTTATTTCGTTACATGGATTTCGACTACTATATACAGCACGTGGAATGGATCAGAACGACAGTTCGCTATATCAGCCAGTTGATTATAAGCATGTTCGTTATAAGTGAGTGAGTGAGTTAATATTTAACGTCACATCGGCAATATCTCAGCCATATTGTTACGAAAACATTTTAAACAATAAAAAGTGAAAACATTATTTTGGAAGATTAAAACCTGTCAACGATGGACAGTAAAAATACTAGAGAATCACAGATATGAATATATAACTAGCGAGCAAAGCTAAAACATTCCAATTAAAGACGACAATACAGTATAAAACACGGGCTATAGATCGCCAACAACCGATGGTAGATCACCATAGAAGGAACCATGGGGACTTCCATTACGTTTGCTACCTGCATGGACACCATCCCTTCAGCCGCTGGCGATTGTAGGAAAATTTTGCCAACAGTTAAAATAACAACAATACTACGCTTAAAATGTGGAAAATCTATATTTTACATTGAAAGTTTTGGGACTTACGTATCCTCTCAGGGGGACTGTCCGCTATAAACGAATGAATAAAGGAACTTTCAGACTTTCCACTTTCAATTGAAACGTTTTAAACAGATCATTAGAAATGTAATTATGTTTAGTTATACACCAAGACAAAGGATGAATTCACCATGGTAATAATCGTCATGTTTACAGTGCTCTCTCTCGTTATTTCCTTATCATCTACCGGCGACAGTAATGACTCATTATTCGATATCGAGCCACCGTGATGAAACAATGGCGTCAACGACAACTCCGCCCACGACAAGATAACGGTTCAATGCATTAACATTTCGCTGATTAAGCAATAATAGTAGTACAACGTTCCGCTTCTGATACCTTTAAGCTACAGCGTTAACCAAACCCTTTTTACGTCGTTAACGCGAATAGCTGCTGATAAGGCGGTCATCAAACGCGGTCGGTGTTTCTGTTTCATTTGACAGATGACTCCACGTCCTACAGAAACAACAATCTATCCTAATCTTGTTCCTGATGCCAGTCTACTGTTGATATGTCAACAACAGACTGGTGAATCAAATTCAGGAACAGTTAAACAACTTGCGTTTCTAATGGAGGGTCGCGTTCTGCCAGATCCAGTTTACCAGAGTGACATCAACCCCATCTTGGTTTTTATTTGGCTTGTTAACACAAAATAATGTACGTATTTGTATATATATTTTATCGTATTATCTATAGGAAATACGATCCTCGTAACGCTAGCTTTTAAAATCGTGTGGTGTGTGTTCATGTGCATGGAGCCCAGGTCATTATTAGCTGAAAAAGCGCAACATTGGTCACGGAGACTCCTTGGATGTGTGACGTGTTTGGCAGCTTGACTCCTGAGAGTTTCTACTAATTCAGTCCTGCTCTACAACGAAGCAATGCTGACATATGTGGTCTCACAATAGGCAAGTGAGTTTGTTCAAACATTGCCTCTGTTAACCCAGCAGCAAATGGGTACCCGGAGGGATAAGTTTGTTCATGGTTGTTGACCTTCTGGCGCCTCACAGGCAGCTTAATTATAACCGGGATAATAATGTGTTAGCGCCTTGAGCATTCACAAGCGCTTTATAAATATCAATTGTTAAAAATAAAATGGTTATTTCAGCAATACAAGTGTAACAGTAACTCTTTGTTGAGATGTATGACCAACTGTACTTTCTAATATCTTATTGGTTAATGTAACGGGAAATATCTCAAGACAATAATCTTAATCAGTAAGATGCCATTAGAGACTTAATGTGACATCAGCTTTCACACTAAAAATGTATCATGACATGAGAATAATATTGGTGACAGCTTCAAGAATATGGTCTAAACGATTCACTCTAAGTTTCTTAATCGCCTTTCTCTATGTCTCGATACGAGTATCAAACTGGTACGTTTTGTTTCGACACATGCATACATGTACATGGATGTCATTTAAATTGCTGTGGACATCAAATGTTCTCCGCTTATGCGTGCAAGATATATCATGGTTACTTGCCGTGGTCACATTTGTTTGCATGTGTTTGTGACTACTGCCACCTGTGGAACAAGATTTCACCATTTCTTGAACACCTTTTATCATCATTACTTATGGCAGAGACGGAATCGTATGACTGGCTCTGTTTTCAACAGAGATATCTTTGGATTAGGGAAACCTTTGCTTCTTCTATATCGGATTCTAAGATACTAAAGGGGTGTCACTTGTTCCGCATTCCGTGTCCTTTTCCGATGGAAATGCACCCTCAGCATCCTTGAGTGTCGAGTTCGAGTATTGTATCTCGAGATCACTATCGGCATAATTGCGTCTCCCCACGTGAGACTGTTACAGCCCACCCTATTCCACATCTTCTCTCTTAAAGGAGCAGGATCACCGTGTTGGGGAACCCACACAAATGCTGTTTCAGAAATACAGATAATCATTATGCATTCTCTAATCAAGCTTAGGCAAAATATTATGGGGTATTTCTTAGAATATATTACTTTTTCAAAGAAACTGACAGGTCACTTTGATGTCAAAAGGTTCATTCCTGTCAGTGATTCTTGGGGATGGGTTTCAATGATAATATCACTTCCATCTTGTTTGGACATTTTGGCTTAAGTTAAATCTAACAATACTAACGCCAACCAAAGTGTTTCTGTCTGGACTGTCAAAGACGTCATCGATCACGATAGAGCACCTAATGCACTAGAAGACTCTGTAACTATCCAGAGGGCGCTTCAACGAGCCTGATACTCAACGCCCTTGTCCTCAAAGCATGCATATATCTCCTTCTTTCCACAGTTTTAATCACGCTTCCCGATTTCCACTTTATGGGAACATGCTTACACTCTCTTAACAGATTCGTGGCCGTCAGATAAACGGGATCTGAAGGTTTCAGTGAAACCAAGTACATATACTTGCGTTGATGCGTGTGAGATCCTCTAAGTAAGCGCTATCTATTCTCGTCACATTATTGTACGCCCATCCTTTGTTACATAATGACAAACTCAATAACGGCAGCATGTTTGTAATTGGCTTCAAGTCTTCCGTGCCGTGTAACTCTTATTGGAACGGGACAGTAATTGTAGAGCTGCCTCCTCTACAGTTGCTGCAGAAGGACCAAACACTTCAATTATCGACATTTCGAATCAATCAGTGGATTCCTTTTTCCCTGTGACATGGCAGTGCTGGCGTCATGGCGGAGAAAGGAGGAAATAAATATTAAAGGCTTACTTTGTACGACTTAATTAGAACAAACTAGCTCTGATGTAAAGCAGTTATTCATGGGTTTATTTATTGCCGTCCTCTTGAAATGAGGATCTTGAAGAGGTGTTATATTCGGGACATACTACCTTGGATCAAAAGATGGACACATTTTCATTGGAGATAATTAATATATTGAAAGAGAGTTACAGAGGGCATGGCAGCATGATTAATGAAAACGTGTTGAGATTGAAATGAAAGTGTGTTACTATTATCATACTTGCCTCATACGAAATATTTTACATTGGAATGGCTTTATTCAGTGTACCCATGGATGTGGAGAATCGAAAAGGTCCTTCCAGGTCATGAGCGAACGTTCAATCACTAAGTCATCCAACCGCCAAATCACCTCAGGTGCTTTTTACGTGTACAAAGATACAAATTTAATTCAAAACGCATTAGTGAAAATGATTTAAGCACTATTCCAAGCACCAGAAATGTGCTTAAACGTTTACCCACACAAGGTATTCAACGCATGTCATCATCAGTACCAGTCTCACTCGACGAATGTTATCTCACTGGTCAAACTCTCCTCCACGAATGAAGACGTTCGTGAGCAATATTCACGTAGCTTCGATGAACGGTCCACATCATTACTTTGTAAATTACGAATTGTAATTACCCTATCTTTGCCATCTGTATGTTGGAGGTTTCTGTGGGAAGTTAGAACAAGGACCAGTTTATTCATTCATGGCTCAGTCGTCCCAATGTCCAATATTACCGCATACACACGGACAAAAACGTGGGTTTATGTTCCTGTAGGGGATATAACTTGAACAGCAGCTTCCCCGAGCTGTAAACTTTCAATTTCTCTCGATTCCGTTTGATCCCTATATTGGCCCTTCCTTGACAATGAATACACTAGGGTCACTTTGCTAAAGGAAGACCGTATGACGCACGTCGCAATCAACATCTACGGAATCAATATCTTTAATGTCGTTACCTCCAGGCCACGCTTACCAATGAATGTAAATAAGTTCATCAAAGCGTTCGGTAATTGTAAATGTCATGTCTCATTACAACCCGTGGAGATCTGGGTTAGAATTGGTCTTCAGAAACCCATGCTTGTCCTAAGAGGCGACTAACGGGTGGTCAGGCTCGCTGACTTGGTTGAAACATGTCGTATCCCGATTGCGTAGATCAATGCTTATGATCTTGATCACTGGAATGTCTCGTCCAGACTCGATTATTTACAGACATCAAGCTGGAATATTGCTGAGCGCGGCGTTAAACAACAAACAAAACAAGGTTAGATCGTAACGTCGTGTCGTGTAAGTTTCATACAGTGCATTTTATGTTAGCTGGAGGTCATATCACTTCGATTAAAAATTAATGTCATATGAGGGCATTCTTCACTTCATATCACGGCATGTGAACTTAACGTCATAAAACGGCATGTGTGCTAAATGTGGGACGAGCATGCCACAGACGGTCACCATTCCGATGAACTCTGCTCCTAAATTTAGAAGTCAGACGCCTATACCGCTCAGCCACCGCGGAAGTCGGACAACTGGTAGTCTAGACTGCGGACTTTTTTGTACCCCTCTGATAAGTGTTAATTGGCACGGTTCCTACGGCCGAAAGCGGCTGACTTTTGGTGCTGGCGATTAGGTGCCTGACTCTGAGGGTGTGGGTTCGAATCCCGAATGGGATTCAACCAAAACAAGTACTAGAATCTGTATTTTACTAAGAAAGTGTAATCCCAAATATAACATATGCAACATATTTCAAATTTGCTGAGTCTGCCAATTTGCCAAAAGCGGAGCATCATTTGTGTGACAAGATTTGCCTTGTATCCTTCCATTACACACAGTCATATATATCATGTTTAGAGACACGGTTTCATCATTACACACAGTCATACATACTTAAGTATCATGTTTAGAGCCACGGTTTCACCATTGCACTCAGTCATATATATCATGTTTAGAGACACGGTTTTACTATTGCACTCAGTCATATATATCATGTTTAGGGACACGGTTTCACCATTACACTCAGTCATATATATCATGTTTAGAGACGCGGTTCCACCATTACACTCAGTCATATATATCATGTTTAGAGCCACGATTTCACCATTACACTCAGTCATATATATCATGTTTAGAGACACGGTTTCACCAGCCTGATTCATTGACCAAAATAAGAATGAATGTTTCATGTTTTGCGACTGGAAGCCGGACACACGAATATACTCGCCCATCTGTTAACATTAGTGTCTTCGAGCTTGATATACCTTACCCAGTGGTTCAACAAGCCCATATATCTGATATTGAAACACGTAATGACAACCAGACAGTTTGTGCTGAGGGAGTGTTATCTTTCCACTGCTTTGTTGCACATGTTACCTAATTGACAGTGCGTCCAGATTTAGCTCGGCATGCTTGAAGCTAGTACTCCACGGTCATTGTGACAAGACAGTGTTGTATAGCTACACAGACACCGTGTAGTATGGGTCTAAAGGTTGCATCAGTGAGTCGGCCCACGGAGGCCGCTGTTGACTATGACACGACAATGAACGTGGGTTAGATGTGTCGATCTCTTTCCACTGAATTAATAGAGCGGTCGGTTATAATTTGTCTGTGGTAACTCGGGGCAACTTTAGTTGCTCTCGCATAGCAGACTCGTAACGCTTGCTTTGAGAGAGGGATGACTCGAGGGACTGCCATTCTTTATGTGGAAAGGTGGCAAATAGCATCCCTCTCTCTCTCAGTGTTTCTCTCTGTATATGTGTGTGTGTGTGTGTGTGTGTGTGTGTGTGAGTGTGTGTTCGTCTTTTTGTGTATATCTATTTGTATGAGAGTCTCCACCGATCTCTCATCTCTGTATGTGTGTGGCTCTCTGTTTCTGACTGACTGACTGAGTTTGGTTTTACGCCGCTTTTAGCAATATTCCAGCAACATCAC
>VKKT01003444.1:22450-40162 GCA_008038995.1 Haliotis laevigata | reverse complement strand
CAGATATACACATCCTTCCTAAGTAAAGCAGATATACACATTCTTCCTAAGTAACACAGATATATACATATCCTTCCTAAGTAAAATAGATATACACATCCTTCTTAAATAAAACAGATATACATATCCTTCCTAAATAAAACAGATATACACATCCTTCTTAAGTAAAACAGATATACATATCCTTCCTAAGTAAAACAGATATACACATCCTTCCTAAGTAAAACAGATATACACATCCTTCCTAAGTAAAACAGAAATACACAAGAAATGATCAACATTCCTACATGCTCATCCTGAATTATTAATGCAATCTCGGTCTCTGTTATGTTTTTACATAGAAGGACATATTCCGTTACATAATACAATATATCTGCTGAAAGCTGAGTCGATTGTAGGTTAAGAATAATAAATTACTAATAGTCAGCCATTGTATGGGCCATCAGGTCACTGGTGCGACGAATATACGAATGTACTTCAGCCGTCTGCCGTAAGATCTTTTGAAAGTTATGCTAGGCATTGGATGCTTTAACCCTTATCAAAAACCTTTGAGCAACAGTTCAATGAAGGTCTTTGAAACAAAGCTATGATGCGCACAAAATATAGACACCAAAGGCTTGGGACGCTGGCATTTTGCTTGACATAAAAGGACAGTTGACTATTTGAAAATTGAAGTCACCCCGTGTCATACAATCTTATTGATAGACAGTCTGAATCGTTTATTCAAAACCTAAATATATAAAAATGAGGCGGATTCAAAGGTCTATATCTATTTCTAGTTTAGTTGGGTAAGTTAGCGGAAGGGAATTAAGTTTTGACCGTATAATAAACGTTTACAAGAATCTTTTGACAAAGCGTATCATAAAGAAGAATGATGATAATTTTATGGATACACAACTTCTCTATTCAGTATCTTACTTCAGAAACACCTGGCGTTGATCCTTCTTCACGATATTCTTCTAGACGTCACACCAAGTCCTCATATTAACCCTGTTTAAAATCGCTGTCTGGGATCCACGTAATATTTTAACCAAGCTACGTAACACGCAGTGTTTATACAGACGATGGTGTTACAATTGATTTGTTCTTCTAATCCATTTGTACTGATTAAATGATATCGATACATCAGAGGGGAATATGATATGTATTTGTTAAATAAGTCTCACCATATTGTTTGCAGATGGTTGATAAAACGGATGTATGACACGATGCACATGACAGACACGTATAAATTATCAGCAATGATTCGCGTTACGAGATATGACTTCTTTCATTAAAACGATTTATATTCAGTTGTCAGCAAGCTTAATCAAGTTTAGACTATCTAATGACAGGAACTCCGGACTTAACGAAATGGTTGTGGGATATTTATGTTTATTCATTTAATTCAATATTAATTGTCCAACCTTTGTTTGAGCATATTTAGGACAAACAGTCACATCATGAATCGTTTAGAAGTCAAACACATTTTTCCTGATCGAAACACGATTCTGCAGTGTTCTGAACTAAATCATTTGCTGTCATAAATAGTCAAATTCATTTCATTTGTCCAATGTTTATTGTCGGCAAGTATTGGCCTATTCACCCACCAATCTTATGGAAATTGATAGTGAAACTAGGCTCCAGGGGTATAAGGCTACAATGAAACGTATCCATTTCAATTACGTTACATTCCCGCGAGAGTTGTTTCTTTTCTACCTTTCCATTCCCCAGCGTAGCGGCCAGGGTTAACTGTTGATAATACGACTTCGACATGTAACCTTACTTAATTCCTGAAATTAAAACGGATGTTGAATAACAATATCCCATCACAAACCTGTCCATCTCTCGTGGCGGATGTTTTTGCCAAGCTTAGAAACTTTTTACAAGGCTCAGGACAGTAGGTGATTCTTTGGGAATGAGGGAAAACACAAATATAATAGTTTCTATTGAACTTTCGTGGACTATTTCCATACGGCACTGAACCAATTTAATCGGCTCTTGCTTTATAATAGACCACCTATTGTCCATTCTCGGAGAATCCACATAAGCAAATAGGCATCGGGGTTGGGAGTCCATAAGGGATTGGTGTTTTATGGAAGCGACTGTGTTGGAAGATGATACTTTTCATTGTAATGAGGCTTTACTCCTATGGGTGATACCCATTCTCTTAACGTCAGTACATCATCGATTCTTTTACCGCTGTGGATGATATCCTCTTTGTGTAGAAAAGACCACCGTAGGTGTATCAATAATATATAACACAACAGCTGTCTGAAATCACGGAATATTGAAACAAACCATCCCGCCCATGAAAAAGATCTGCGAGAACAATTAACTGACAACCAAATCCTTGATTTCAACGGCTAGAGCGCAACCATCGATTTTAGGATACTCCATCGTAGGTATTCCGCACCGCGCTGATTGGTTGGTCTAGAGTGACGTTGCCGTGGAAACCAACGCCTCATGGGGAGGTTATTGGCAAGTGGGGTGGGCTGGAGGGTTGGGGGTGGCGTTGTAGTATATTTGGCACGACTGGTCTCTATCTCGATCATTTCAGTTGCAAGTGTGACTTCCAGGACGTTTAGCAAGAAACCACAGCCTGTTCTACCAAAATGGAAGCCTCTGCTATTAGACTTAGTGTTGGCTTGGTGGTCATCCTCGTTGTTGGGTCAGAGGCAATGGTGAGTAATGAAACTGATTTCAACTTTTTCAATGAACTTTTTATATGTAGACTTTCACCGGTTGTTTATAGCTGTTAGAACTTTCATGTAAGATAACAGTACAAATCTCGATAAAATGTAAAAGTATCACCTATGAATTACGTATCGAAAATGTTGTTTCCAATGAGTTTATTCTGTTACTTTTGTACTTCGATGTTTGTTCAGTTTCTGATTTTACTCAGGAATGTACTGTTACGCGGAGGTACAAGAAATGTAGTTGAGTTCACTTTTGTCGTAATGTCTCATATGGCATTACATATTTATAGCGGTAAAGTATATATTCCTTAGCGGTCTCTACTTTTGTTTGAACAACATGTACACGTACAAATGAGCTCGTGTCATTCCGACTCTACAGACCGACTCTAACGTACTGTAAAACTCAGGGTTTGTAAATTCAAATAGGATGGGCACTGGAAGTTATACCATATTATACACGAACTTTATTATTACGATATCAAATTCGTTAATAGAATGTAAATGAAAAATCGTTTCACACCAATGCTATATATATCAACAGAAAACATTCACACGCTCGGCACTGATGGTGAGACAACACTGAAGTCTATGTCGTTTCTACCCAAAAAGTATCAGCTGTGTTCAGACAACTTACTTGTATTCTTTTTCCACTTGCCTATCTTTATCTTACAACAAGGTCGTGTACAAGTGTTGCTAAAATGAGGGAAAAGGGAAAAGAAACTCTTAAACTCCCTGAAAAGTATAACTGCCCATGGCCTAAATCTCTTATCATGATTATGCCTTGCTGTCTCAGTTTGAGTCAAAGACTTGGTCGTGTTGAAATATTGAGAGGACGTTCGCGGAAACGTCTAAATCAACCTTTTAGGTACTTTTTAAGCTGACCTTTCCCATTCATTTCGTAATGATATTAATCCTATTCAAATTTTGAAATGAACAATAATGTTCTCTCTCTGAACATATCCGATAACATTCACAGTGACGTTTGAAATCTTTCCTAATTTCTTAAACTGTGCAGTTATTATACCTCGTCCGCGTCTCCAGCTCCAGTTCTGAAAGAATATCACAAAGAAGAACAAAGAAAAAACATATACACGTGTACTCTCTTTACTCAAATGTTACAAGTTTCGGGACATGAAACGTGAAGGTTTTTATGTAATAAAGGTTTCAAAGTTGCAATTTATCCAAAGTATAAAATCGATATTTCGTTTTTATCTTAATTTCTCCGTCAAAGATTCTATTGAAGAATATGATCGAGCAGGAATAGGATAGTAATTATCCAACACAAAAAGGTCGACCTTAAGAATAAGAAGTACTTGGCTAACCCACCTGGCCTGAAAGATGCCATTACTCAAGGACTGACAAAATATGTTATTGATGTGATTACGCGGCACGAAAGTTCTTTGAGTAATTTAATGAGCATATCGAGTTTCAAAATAATTGAAGTTTGCGTCAGAAAAAATCACAAGTAGCTGCTTTTGACCTTATAAATGATTACATTAATAGTCAATGTTTAATCTCCACGGGGAAAATCATTACTGTTGTTACAGCGGTTGAAGGGATGAGGAAGAGGATATTTTGCTTTAAAGAAGCGACTCACAATTGTATAACACGTGTTCAACAGTGAATGCATCAATGTCTCTAACGTTAAACACGCTGACTGCGATCGTGATGGCTTGTATAATATTTACTTAATGGTATCCATCCAAACAAATTAAGAGAAACCAAATCTACATTCGTGTACCGGGATCCATTTGACATAATGTCCTCGCTATTGCTGGTGTATGAGTTACATCCCATGATCGATGGATCATAGTACAATATGCATGCCTTGAATGACGTTATGTCAAGAACACGAAAGTAATGAAGTACTGACTGAGTGTGGTTTTACGCCGCTTTTAGCAATATTCCAGCAAAATCACGGCGTCGGACACCAAAAATAGGCTTCACACATTGTGCCCATGTGGGGATTCGAACCCGGGTCTTCGGCGTGCCGAGCCAACGCTTTAACCATTAGGCTACCCCACCGCCCCAAGTAATGAAGTAAAGCGTGATTGTATTGCTGAATGCGATTTCTGCTTAAACATAAAGTTCTTACTTCTTACTTTGTGGTCAATGCGTTGACTGGTCAAGTCCAAAACTGGTCAATGCATTAGACTGGTCAAGCCCCAAACTCCCTTGATTCCCCACTTTTCCGTACAATTTGCGAAGCCCGTTCTTCGTTTCATCAACGGTGATATAGATGGAATAACAAAAAAGGGGAAAACACACTCACTCACTCCATGGCGTTACAGGTGCGCTTGCTCGTATTGGAGTATACGTCATCATATTGTCCATCTTCCCTGATCCTTACAACTAAAGGTATTCTCTGTTTACGGAATTCGATCAAGTATCATGCTCTGTTGGACATCATTGTGGATTAAGTGTTTGCTCATTACTCAGAAGCTCCAGGTTCGATCCCCACACGTGTACGATGTGTGGAGGCCTTTCCTAGCGCCTCCTGTCGTTATATTGCTGGAACATCGCAACAAAACGGCATGAATCCAGCTCATTCGCTCACAAACTGATTACACGTTACTCGGCATAGAATATTTTGCAAATGATAATTTCGCTGTGACATTTGTTGCAATGGGTTCTAATGATAAGAGTTTTAGAAACATCTGAACTTAACTCGTCTCTTTATGGGCATGACTCGTGTCATCCACTCGTCTCTCTGTTCATCAAGCAGTACGTGGGTACCCGGTAGAAACGTGTTCAACATCTCGTGCTTATTAGCATCTTTAACACATGGTACATGGAAAACACGGTCGTAACATTAGACAAGCACCAAGCTTGGATCAAGTATATGGCTTTCACAAGTCTTGTCTTAAAGCACACACCTTCGTGAAAAAATCCCTCTCTTTTATTTGTAACAACTGCAATCAAAAAAAAATCCCAATGCCTTATTATTAGATCAAGTGCCACTCTGCATCGATTTTAAGAATTGAGCATGTGAAACTGGAAAATAACGCCTTTTAAAGTGTTAGAAATATTCCTGTAAACTGTTAGTGTAAATTATATTTTATTGTTTGAAGCTAACCTGGGAGAGTAAAGGACAATGAGATTTCAGTCTGACATCTGTAAATCTAATAGTAGCAGCACTGTGGCTATTTCAAAAGAAGAACTTCCTGTAAAATAGATAAAAAGATACTGGGTTGTCGAGACAGGGAAAATTAACTTCTTAATGTATGAAGCGTTTTTCAGGAGTGAAAATCTTCGGTGTTTGATTTAACGAACGTGAACGTCGTACTCTGATAATAATATCAGCAGTGATATCATATCACCGGCGAATGCATTTAAGCTCAAATACTTGACTTCATCAAACCATGCTTCAGCCTAACCAAACTCATTCGTTAAGGCAATAATGCTGAGAGAGACGGAATCAGACTATGGGCACGAGCAAATACTGTTAGCTACAACATCAATCGCCTATCCTTGAAAGATGAAGACGAATGGCGCAGTACCAATAAAACAGAACTCAGGAAATTATGAAATGGAAAGCAACGTGTCGAAACAAAGAGTTCGGATGACGCTGGGTCAAAATGATGATAAATCAGATGTCGAAATGTAAAATTAACCCCAAGACACATCAACTTGAAAGGCCTATCTCCTTCCTATTTGCAAGACATCACTTGTCCAAACTCATTCTATAAAAGGAGTTGTGTCTTCTTCATGCTTCAACTCGTCGCCAAGAAACAAAGTACATCCGTTGGGCGCCTACAGTAGCCTTAGGCACAGTGTTTTTGTCTATTCCAAAACAAAACGTTTGTTTCCCAAACGCTGACTGCTGTTTTCCCTTATTAGGAACGACAATCAATATGAAAGAAGAATGGCACATGAGGGATCATTTGCTTGTACATTGTAAGCATGTTCAATGCTTCGTCTCATTTCTTTTGTACACGGAAATCGCTAAAGTAGGTTAGATATTTTCAACATGCTCATCCGGCATAATCATAACGTTCAGTCACGCGTGGTTTGTCCTAAACTATTTTTTATTGTCCTAGAGGAAGATGACGTTACGCTCGTAAGCAAGTTTCCTAGTAGTAGTGACAAGATGTTTGTCTTCCTACTTGCACTGTTTTCATAACTTTATTAATAAGATCTTGAGTAGTTAAATCCCCTTATAACTTGATCTCTGTAAACGCTGTCCACAGACATCTCTCCAATAAACAAAACATTGCTTCTATGACATATTGACCAGTAAACCAATAAACCACTCATACAAAACTGATGAGACAGTTTGACATTTTAAGTAAAGCCACTCTTTGAGATATCGATTTCCATAACGTGAACAGATCTTTGAATAAAATGTGCAGTTACTTTCTAAATACTAAGATAACATAATAAGTTGCTTCATCATTATTTCATGTTAATTTTGAAAGAATCTTTACTCTGGAATATAAATTTTACCTTAATGCGGTGTAGGTTTTGTGTCGGAATAACCTCTTTCTATCTCTTCCATGAAAGCATAATAAGTGTTGTTTTTCCTACTCATCGGCATTAATAGAACAAACTTAAATGGTTTACGTGCATGTTCTACAGTATCTGGTATTCTCCGAATCGATCAACCTCTGATCAATCGTCTGATTGATGGATTGAGTGAATATGGTTTTCCGCCGCTTTTATCAATATTCCATGGCGGAAGACATCAGCAAGGGCTTCAGACATACACCTTGAATAGAACCCGGGCCTTCGGCGTGACGAGCCAGCACTTGAGCCACTAAGCTAGCCATGATCACCAGACCATCTACTTATGACAGACCAGCTTCAAACCAAAAGGACATTTCTCTTGTAAAGAGAAGATAAGCCATTTATTATACCTTCTGAAATATCCAAATCCTTTGCCGGTTGATTAGTAAAAGTAGAGCAAGATCTGATTGAACCATAATGATTAGGTCGTCATTTGGGCACACGAATGCTACACGAATGCTACTGCTACTGGTGGAGCGGTCCCCTTAAGTCTAAGAAATTATCAGCATGATTTTGCCTTCGTATTTTTAGATTATATCAAACTTTAAAGACCCGTGAAGATCCGGATTTGAATTGGCCTTCAGTAACCAATGCTTGACAGTTCTTGTCGTAAGAGGCGACTATGGGGATCGGGTGGTCAGGTTCGCTGACTTGGATGACAAATGTCATTGTATCCCAGTTGCGTAGATCGATGTTTCATCATGTTGATCACTGGATTGTCTGGTCCAGACTCGATTATTTATACACCGCCGCCATATAGCTGGNGCCGAGCCAACGCTTTAACCATTAGGCTACCCCACCGCCCCAAGTAATGAAGTAAAGCGTGATTGTATTGCTGAATGCGATTTCTGCTTAAACATAAAGTTCTTACTTCTTACTTTGTGGTCAATGCGTTGACTGGTCAAGTCCAAAACTGGTCAATGCATTAGACTGGTCAAGCCCCAAACTCCCTTGATTCCCCACTTTTCCGTACAATTTGCGAAGCCCGTTCTTCGTTTCATCAACGGTGATATAGATGGAATAACAAAAAAGGGGAAAACACACTCACTCACTCCATGGCGTTACAGGTGCGCTTGCTCGTATTGGAGTATACGTCATCATATTGTCCATCTTCCCTGATCCTTACAACTAAAGGTATTCTCTGTTTACGGAATTCGATCAAGTATCATGCTCTGTTGGACATCATTGTGGATTAAGTGTTTGCTCATTACTCAGAAGCTCCAGGTTCGATCCCCACACGTGTACGATGTGTGGAGGCCTTTCCTAGCGCCTCCTGTCGTTATATTGCTGGAACATCGCAACAAAACGGCATGAATCCAGCTCATTCGCTCACAAACTGATTACACGTTACTCGGCATAGAATATTTTGCAAATGATAATTTCGCTGTGACATTTGTTGCAATGGGTTCTAATGATAAGAGTTTTAGAAACATCTGAACTTAACTCGTCTCTTTATGGGCATGACTCGTGTCATCCACTCGTCTCTCTGTTCATCAAGCAGTACGTGGGTACCCGGTAGAAACGTGTTCAACATCTCGTGCTTATTAGCATCTTTAACACATGGTACATGGAAAACACGGTCGTAACATTAGACAAGCACCAAGCTTGGATCAAGTATATGGCTTTCACAAGTCTTGTCTTAAAGCACACACCTTCGTGAAAAAATCCCTCTCTTTTATTTGTAACAACTGCAATCAAAAAAAAATCCCAATGCCTTATTATTAGATCAAGTGCCACTCTGCATCGATTTTAAGAATTGAGCATGTGAAACTGGAAAATAACGCCTTTTAAAGTGTTAGAAATATTCCTGTAAACTGTTAGTGTAAATTATATTTTATTGTTTGAAGCTAACCTGGGAGAGTAAAGGACAATGAGATTTCAGTCTGACATCTGTAAATCTAATAGTAGCAGCACTGTGGCTATTTCAAAAGAAGAACTTCCTGTAAAATAGATAAAAAGATACTGGGTTGTCGAGACAGGGAAAATTAACTTCTTAATGTATGAAGCGTTTTTCAGGAGTGAAAATCTTCGGTGTTTGATTTAACGAACGTGAACGTCGTACTCTGATAATAATATCAGCAGTGATATCATATCACCGGCGAATGCATTTAAGCTCAAATACTTGACTTCATCAAACCATGCTTCAGCCTAACCAAACTCATTCGTTAAGGCAATAATGCTGAGAGAGACGGAATCAGACTATGGGCACGAGCAAATACTGTTAGCTACAACATCAATCGCCTATCCTTGAAAGATGAAGACGAATGGCGCAGTACCAATAAAACAGAACTCAGGAAATTATGAAATGGAAAGCAACGTGTCGAAACAAAGAGTTCGGATGACGCTGGGTCAAAATGATGATAAATCAGATGTCGAAATGTAAAATTAACCCCAAGACACATCAACTTGAAAGGCCTATCTCCTTCCTATTTGCAAGACATCACTTGTCCAAACTCATTCTATAAAAGGAGTTGTGTCTTCTTCATGCTTCAACTCGTCGCCAAGAAACAAAGTACATCCGTTGGGCGCCTACAGTAGCCTTAGGCACAGTGTTTTTGTCTATTCCAAAACAAAACGTTTGTTTCCCAAACGCTGACTGCTGTTTTCCCTTATTAGGAACGACAATCAATATGAAAGAAGAATGGCACATGAGGGATCATTTGCTTGTACATTGTAAGCATGTTCAATGCTTCGTCTCATTTCTTTTGTACACGGAAATCGCTAAAGTAGGTTAGATATTTTCAACATGCTCATCCGGCATAATCATAACGTTCAGTCACGCGTGGTTTGTCCTAAACTATTTTTTATTGTCCTAGAGGAAGATGACGTTACGCTCGTAAGCAAGTTTCCTAGTAGTAGTGACAAGATGTTTGTCTTCCTACTTGCACTGTTTTCATAACTTTATTAATAAGATCTTGAGTAGTTAAATCCCCTTATAACTTGATCTCTGTAAACGCTGTCCACAGACATCTCTCCAATAAACAAAACATTGCTTCTATGACATATTGACCAGTAAACCAATAAACCACTCATACAAAACTGATGAGACAGTTTGACATTTTAAGTAAAGCCACTCTTTGAGATATCGATTTCCATAACGTGAACAGATCTTTGAATAAAATGTGCAGTTACTTTCTAAATACTAAGATAACATAATAAGTTGCTTCATCATTATTTCATGTTAATTTTGAAAGAATCTTTACTCTGGAATATAAATTTTACCTTAATGCGGTGTAGGTTTTGTGTCGGAATAACCTCTTTCTATCTCTTCCATGAAAGCATAATAAGTGTTGTTTTTCCTACTCATCGGCATTAATAGAACAAACTTAAATGGTTTACGTGCATGTTCTACAGTATCTGGTATTCTCCGAATCGATCAACCTCTGATCAATCGTCTGATTGATGGATTGAGTGAATATGGTTTTCCGCCGCTTTTATCAATATTCCATGGCGGAAGACATCAGCAAGGGCTTCAGACATACACCTTGAATAGAACCCGGGCCTTCGGCGTGACGAGCCAGCACTTGAGCCACTAAGCTAGCCATGATCACCAGACCATCTACTTATGACAGACCAGCTTCAAACCAAAAGGACATTTCTCTTGTAAAGAGAAGATAAGCCATTTATTATACCTTCTGAAATATCCAAATCCTTTGCCGGTTGATTAGTAAAAGTAGAGCAAGATCTGATTGAACCATAATGATTAGGTCGTCATTTGGGCACACGAATGCTACACGAATGCTACTGCTACTGGTGGAGCGGTCCCCTTAAGTCTAAGAAATTATCAGCATGATTTTGCCTTCGTATTTTTAGATTATATCAAACTTTAAAGACCCGTGAAGATCCGGATTTGAATTGGCCTTCAGTAACCAATGCTTGACAGTTCTTGTCGTAAGAGGCGACTATGGGGATCGGGTGGTCAGGTTCGCTGACTTGGATGACAAATGTCATTGTATCCCAGTTGCGTAGATCGATGTTTCATCATGTTGATCACTGGATTGTCTGGTCCAGACTCGATTATTTATACACCGCCGCCATATAGCTGGAATATTGGTGAGTGTGGCGCAAAAAAACTAAACTCACTCACTCACTCAAACTTTAAAGCGTCTCTCACGAAAGAGTTCACCAGTAGTGGGCCATTTCTATTAAGTACTAGTAGTTCACTGTGCCCTGGTAAGGTAATGTCATGCCATATATGCGAAAAAAATGTTGCATACTTAGGGATGAGCATAAACAAATAATTGGTTTGGAATCCTTCTGAAGCCTCGCCTCCAGGAATTAATCGATTAAGGCAATACATGTTCACTGACAAACATTTTGATTCAGAATTTTATATAGCTCCTCTACCAAAACGGGATTAGCTCTTGTCACTTACCATAAAAAGGTCCATGCTGTGTAAATTCTCCCTGAGAATGCCACGTCCGACAAACATGTCCTAACACAGATCATTCTGTCTGTTGCAAGACAGGAAATCGTTACAGCATTGTATATAGCGCCTATCAGTTATGCTACATTTGTGTGAAAATGTTCCCGTTTGAGGTAAATTCCATACCGACAGTTAGTTTATGATCGCTGTTATGGTATTTCTCATCTCCATGAAGGTAAGGATGTATCTGTGCGTGTTCATTTCTTTGGTTACCGCTCCGGTGGTTATCGGTTGACGTTACAACAACGTGCTGTTTCCCTGGCCGCTTTAACAGATTATTGTCATAGGGGTTAGTTTCTATTTCAAGCGCCGGAGGAGAAGAATGATGTGTATAGATGGAACTAATGTTATTTAAGTGTTGATGAGTATTTGATGATAATGAGTGAGGAAGTAAGTGAGTGAGTGAGTGAGTTGGGTTTATCAGTATTCCAAAGAAGGAAGATATGCAAATCTCAGACGTTTACCATTTTGAGAAAAATACACGAGCTTCGGGTATAGTGATGAAAAACCTCGAAACATATATAAAGCAAACCATGATTTGATGATGATGATGATGATGATATTGATAATAACCATTTTAAAACAGCAGTGATTGGAATTAAACAAACTTAGAAAGCTCGATGTGAAATCAGCGTTTTGGAATAGTTGACAAATCTGAGAGATTACGCAGAACAGGTTGCCAGTCATCTTTGTTCAGCTGCAATACATATACACTTAACCTAGTTTGTACATATATCATATCCTGCCACCGATGGCAATAACAGTTAAATAATGATCATTATTATCTCTTTCCAAAGCTTACAGTAAGGGATTGGTGCGTATAGACACATCAGTCGCTTCTTACTATCCACTTCCGGGTACCCACAATACAACTTTGTAACCTGAGACCATATTCAGTTCAATACGTCGAGAACATCGGCTCTACGTATCCCCATGACTGACAACCTTACAACATCCAATTTCACGTTTTATGTGGATATTAGTCAGTGAGTGAGTGTGGTTTTAAGCCGCTTTTAGCAATATTCCATTAATATCACGGCGGGGACTCTGTGGATGTGAAGAAAGTCATTTAATTAAATATTTACACGAGGAAATTTTTGGAAATAGTTTGGAAATGTGAAGTCAGAGTCTTAATCTGTTGATGACTTTGGTTTGGTGGTATTTGTGCATACCACGATGAATACCCTATTTAGGGTCATGTTCCGCCAGAAATAACACGGCAGAAATTCTCACCACTCGGTACCATGTGGGGTCTAATTACACATATTCCACTCACCATCAACCGACAGCAGGGTGGTCCACTGTGACGTCGCTGTTTCTATTTGGATCCAGATTGTGTTGGAAAAGACTTCCTTCCTAATAGACACAGTGTGACTTGATCAACTGACCTACAAAATTTCGCAATCAAGTTTGCCATGAAGAGATACATAAATAACGGTAAATATACCAATTATAACTCGTAGAAAAACAATGAGGCTGTACAGGAATATACGGTCTCGCGAACCATGATGAAGGTCACGCTAATTTCTTCATTCTCTTGACAATTGGGGAGAAGTATATGGATCTTTCATAGAGCTGAACAGTGCATGCGAGCATTTCCTTAATGGTAAGCAAGAAGCATGGCAATTTTCTAATAGTTCCTCAAATCTTTCCCTTGATGCTTATCACTCACTAATGGAGATGGGTGAAAATGGCCGGTGTCCTTATTGTTCAGACAGTACTTGAGAACACGACGGGGAAACAAGGTACTTTAGGCGAGGCCTTTGAAGGGAAGTAAACAAACTTCAAATAATCTGATAGTGCCTCACATATGCCATTAACACGAATCAAATAATCATTTGTAAGAATCAGCCTCAAAAAGGGTATTGTGGATTGGAACCAATGAGACCTAGTAATTGGTTAATTGCTTCTAATTTATTCCCCCGCACGTATGGCGAGAACTATTTAAAGGACATAAACACCCCCATCGTTTATTGTAAAAGAGGCTTGGAGGGTTTATTTCAGCTGTTCGTGGCCGAGAATTGACTTTTGGAATCTCCACCACGTTGTGACTAATTGCAATACACCGGTGTTTTTGTTAATCGAAACTTTGGAATTAACCCATCTGATACACAATTGGCTCGGTGCCCCACGACGATGTGACTAAAATGGATGTATTTTTTTGCTTTGGATGTATTTCTTTACTTTAATCTGTTCAACCATGCTGACCGAATTTCAGTTAAAGATCGGGAAGTCGTGAAAATAAACCAGCTTTGATTTCATGCCAGTTTTTCTCACTTCTGAGACACCCCTTTTTCTAAGTGACTCCACCACTCCATGGTCAGCTGCAACGCGCAGTGGATACTTTAAAACATTCCGATATGTCTACACAGTACGCGATGAACATCGTTCTGATTTGTCGTTACTACATTTCTGAAAATGTTTTGATATAAATTTAATGCGTTAATCCCATTTCTGATGTCAAAGCTTTTGTCGCGTTCAGCTGGAATTCATTTACAGCATTAAATATGAAACAGATATAGCGACAATCTAATAACGATGTGATAGAACCTTTGAAGGAACATGCAACGATTGCAGAAAGGTTGTTGAGCTGACATTTCATACAGAAAGGGTGACAAGAGAGTGTTTTTGTTTATCTTGCTGGGTTCATCCACGACCCTGGGTGTCGTTATAGGCTGGTGCTTCTTAAACTCATACTCCTGTTTAGATATCCTTTCAATGAAGCCGGAAAGGCAGTATCGATAGAATATGTTCTCTGGAACCATGTCTGTGACACTTCATTGAATGTTCTTATTTATCAAATACTTTGAAATACCAACTAAATAAAACCAAATATACGTGTTGCGGTCACAAGTCACTCATATTATGTAACTATATTACAATGTTGTGGCGTCCCTTCCTGCTTAATGCGGTTTATGACGTCATCGGCATCAACGACTTTAGAACCCTCCCCTTTGTGTGATTAAGGTTAAAGGTAAGTTATAAAATCGTAATAACAAATTGAATACGCCGACAACATACTTGGCTACCTACCAAAGAGAGCTTTCAATACACAATTACTAACAGTGAGGGGCATTATACAAATGCCATAAACATATGAACTATAATTCAGTCATGATATCTCACACGTTTTCCTATGTTTTGCAATTCCTAATCAAACCCACTCTTTAATTACTAACATCTCGTTTAGAAAACATGTGCATGTCCATCTACTGTCCCAATCTGTAAATATCTTCACAATAATCTCCTAACGGAGGAAATAAAGATGGTGATGATGTCTCATCGAATTCTATTCATAATAGATCTTGGCAAATTTTAAACTAATTTTATAACGAACACGTTTATAACGATCTGACGGATATAATGAATACCTTTAGTAAGTCGAAATTCGTATAACAAACCGCTGTTATAACGATGTACAATTAGTGGCCCCTTTGATGTACATTATATTTCAATGTAACTCGAAGTACCTTCTAACATTAACATGACCGTATACTATAGTATGCCGATGTGCCAATAGTAAGATTCATCAATATTCCCTTAATACTTTGTTTTGTCGGTAATTGTGACGTCATTGGTAACGTCATCCATAGAAATCTTTAATCTCCACGGAAGCTGGTATGCTGTCCTTTATACACTCAAAACACTGGTTATTACTGTTCGCCCTTTATAAAGTAAGAAGAATGACTTTGGATGACAGATAGAATCTAACCCTTGTGTCTTTCGATATCAAATCTTTTAACACTCGTCGATATAAGGTTACAACTTCTCTGCAAACATTGGCGTTTTTATTTGTATAGGAATTAGTTGATATCAAAAGGACCGCGGAACAATTCTTCACATGTCAAACTTCCAAAGAAAGCAGCAAGGCATATTAGTAATCTGAAAAAGAACACTTTTTTGTGTGCAGCAAATGAAAACAATGAACTATGCTCTCCGGTACGTTTGTTTTGTGTCCCAGTTTAAGGAAACACATTTGATGTGCATGTACATTCATGTACGAATGCAGTTGAAAGGCATCTTTTACGGCAGATGATGTGATGATTTGAATCAATGATGAAACAGATTGGTTATATTTTTATGTTTGATAATGTAGATCAAAACAGAAAACAGTGATGAAACGGTTGCGATATATTCCTGGTGTTAGATAATGTCGCAGAGGATGCAAGGTCACACTGATAAAATGTTTGTGACACATGTTCATGCCTGATCTTATCGTAGGACCATTTGTAAAAACATAGAACACGTGCTGTCTATTCAGTTTCGCTGCGCATGGGCAACAGTGCAGCGTGCACTGGTGAAACATTTTGATTACGTTGAAGGACACTATCACGTGTATGTCACCATCATGTTTTAAGGAGCGGTGGGGTAGTCTGATGGTTAGAGCGTTCACTCGTCACGCCGAAAGTCCGGGTTTGATTCTCAAAATGTTTACAAAGTGGAACACCTTTTGTAGCCTTGTACATGTGAATTGATTGTGTGGTGAAATATACATCTCTAAAGGATGAAGTTCAAGATATATGAAACTAATGTTCTCTCAAACAGGTCTTTATACAACAACGACTTTCATCGATACATAGAGGATACTAAACGGCCTTCCGTGTTGTACCAGTTTTATTAAAAGAGTTAATGATTTGGTATCAGATGAGAGAAGGCGAGCTTGATACTGAATCTTTCAGGAGTTGAATAAAAATGGTATTTCACGGAAGCGAGTTTAGAATTCTTTTTATTACTCTCCAACATAAATTGATAGAAACTGCCTACAGTGTGATGACTCTCAGCTTTTCGCGAGTCAAGCAAGGTCTAATATCCTTGTGATAGAGGCATCAGCTTTGTGACGTCAAACTGTAAACTATTATGACATCATACGTCCAGCGGTATTATACTAGGTTAATAAATAATGATAAAAAAGTTGCACTGCTTTTGGAATTTGAATATTTGATAGAAACCGAAAAAAATATTTCTGTTTTTAGAATTTCCCCAGGAAAAAAAGAATTATGTCCATTCCATCTGCGTGGTCAAAATATGGACGTTTTGCACAATCCTTTCTCTGTAGATATTTGCTTGACCGTCTGGGCACAACATTTATAATTAACATATTAAATCGGTAGAACATTTCACCAAGCTCAACTCAAGCGTCAACTTGCAGTGTGTCGTCAATGGGAACTACTAAGCTTCGTGATGTATAACCTATGATCCAGGATATACACTCCTGTTATACTGATAGAGAAAATATGATGACTCTATTGACGTTGTCAAGAACATGGCTTTCAACATTGTAAGCCTCAGGTGTACCGTGGGCAGCTTTTCATTGTGAAATCGACAACCTTGTCATAACATACAATTGACTGCTGATTGTTATGGATTATCTTCGTTGTCAGGGGATATACCAGTAATCGGAGTTCAATCACTAATGGTATAGGCATGTGACAACGAAGAGTCAGGAACTCACTAGGTTCTGTATTGTACTGAACAACGCAGACTGCCATTTGACACAAGCATTTTGCCAAGCCCATAAATGCGCCTATGTATAAATACTATATAGACCCGTGATCGCAAAGGAGGAGCACTCTGAAGAGACCACATACGCCACATCTAGGGTGTGGTTGATAAAGGATTGTAATTCATGAGGTCGAACGGTACACAGAATCTGCATCTCTTCAGAAAAAGTCTTACAAAAGCAAGTATATAATCATGTTGAGCTCAACATTACCGCGGATGTATGCGAAGTTAGAAAAGAGAGTTATTCGTCAATAAATGTGTTATTAACTTATAAAAACTATATGGAAACATAAATAAGCCATGATTTTGAATATTGATAAGAAATATAGTTTCCATGAATCATGCGTCTTGTTGCTTTGAAGGATATCACTTGAGTACTTATTTTAATTACTCGCAATATGTATCTCGAAATTGCTCAGTTGTAACCAGCACTTGATAAACATTAAAACTATTGATGGGGCCCGTGATAGCATCGGCCATCGGAAAGGCCTCCATTACACAAACACGTACTATAATCTCTCAATACACATAGACACATTAAGAAATTAGAGCCAGGGACAACGAGTGCTCGAAATAATTAAACCTGTATGCAGCCAAACA